>CM077784.1:12805929-12969858 GCA_039737535.1 Lagodon rhomboides
TAGTGCCCACTCGTTAGAAATGAAATGAGAGGTAAAAGTCACGTAGGAGTCCGCTGCTCGCGACGTCCAGCCATCACATGTAAGAGCCACTCTCTCTGTTGATTTCAACAGCTCCAAAACAGCGGTCTTTTTCTCTTCGTATGGCTTTGGGACGGCGGCTTGTGTCATGTGTTTGTGTGTTGGTATGGGTACCGTGGTTCACAGCACATATATATAAAAATATATTTTTTTACTTTCATATACCATACTGGTATTATTGTGCTGATGTTATATTTTCAGATGTTTGGTTTTTTTTGCCCAAAATGCTGAGTTATTTACAGTTTCCAAGCGGAAAGAAATACATAATTTAAGTTACATGCACTTTAGTTCAGTGTTAATACAGCACTGTCATTTTTAAAAATACTTTTGTACGCACCATGTACTAGTATTATTGAGCTGATGTTTTATTACTCAAAATGTTATGAGTTGTTTTACATTTTCCAAGAGGAAAGAAACACATAATTTAAATTTACATGCACTGTAGTTCAGTGTTAAAACAGTGTCATGTTTTGTCATGCTATGAGTTATACCATGGCTGTTCATAAGGCATGAAACTAAATAAATAATTATTTTTAAAAAATATGTGGTACTCTTGTGTATTTCTACTTGATACTGAATCGATATTGAAGCATTTCAATCAATATCGAATCGAAATTCGAAATCGAATCGAGTCGTGAGATTCTTAACAATACCCAGCCCTACAAAGGTGGGAATCAAGGCTTGGTTCTTGGACTGTGACATGGGCTGGAGGATGTGCGTCGGGACGGAACACTCTGGCACAAGACAAAGGGAGACGCAGACTATAAAACACATGAGGTTAATGGGGAACAGGTGGACACGATTAGGAATCAGGGGAGACAATCAGACCGGTGTGACAGGGATTGAAGCCAGGCAGAGGACAGAGCAAAACCACGGCGCAGCCGTTACGTGGCTGTTCCATCCCCGGTGGAAATCCCGTGTTATTTGACCAAGAAGGAGAGTTGATGGAGTGCTGCGCCAGATGACCTGGCCTCCACAGTCACCTGACTTAAACCCAATCGATGGTGAGTGCAATGCTTGTAGTTGAACCAAATCTCGGTGAGATAGCAGAAAGCTGTGAGGTCATTTTCACAAGTTTGCAAGTTGTTGGTTTTGGGGTTTATTTTGTGCTCCACCTCCATGCCATCATCCAGCTGCAGAGTCAGCGTCTAATCACCAGGAGTGTAATCTTTGATAAGTTCTGCTGACTTCCACGCTATGGTTGCATCTGGGAGCCATACACAGGAATACTTGAGTAAAGTTCAGAGGCTGCCATGTCTTATAATTTGCTCTGTGACCAATCAGAAACTTCCTCTGCCTGCAAGAAGAAGAGTGAACATGTTTCTGGAGTTTTAGAGAAGATATGGTCTTTATAGATATTCAGATACGGTCAGGTAGATCCCTTAACCATGATGCATTTGCACCTTTATTTATCCAGACAACGTGTACGTATATAGATAGCATATCCATACCATGAGTAAATCGGGTATATATCTCTCAACACGCGCACGAAAGTGACGCGTGAGTCACCATTCTGAATTTGTGCTTTCTGAGATGTATGTTCAAGGCCCTGAGGTCTAAAGTAGCTTGAGTGCCTCACCCCCCTTTCTGTAGGATTCTGAAGTATCTTCAATAAAACCTGACCTGGGTCTGACCCGGTGGGACTATTCGTATGGCTCCTTTCACCAGCAGAGTGGATCTCTTCTCGTAAAATGCGAGCCGACTCTCCCTGAGCCTGATGATAAATTAATCCTGTGAACTGTCGTGGAAAGACTACATACACAGACACACTAACAAGGGGATCAGGAATGTGTCAATCAACTTGGAGTCCATCAAGCGCAATTTCAGGTTGTGTAGCACTGCTGGCTCAAGGTGATAGCTGAGAACTGTGAGATCATTCTTACCCACCATGATGATTGGGTTTCTTAGTGGGGGCAAGTTGTTGGTTTTGGGGTTTATTTTGTACTCCGGCTCCGTTTACACCCCTAATGCATGTCTAAATCCAGTGAAGCTGATGGCTGTCCCGTCGGCTGTCCCGGACTTCAATGGCGCTAACAAGGAGTCTTTATCCTCGTCGTTATCGGAGATTAACATCTCCGAGTTGCCATTGGACCCACTGTCCACAACATCCAGAAGCAGCTCCGGCACATAAAAAGGCTCGGCGGACCCTCAGTGTAGGCGTCCGCCGTTAGGCAGCAGGTGTCCATCGGCTCTTGTGGCAGGGGGCGTAGCTCATCAAGCAGGTCGCCCCAGCTCGCTCCTGCGACTGTGGATTGCTCCAAGCTAGCGGTGAGCTCTGGCTGCTCTTGCAGCGTTCCCACCGTTCCCAAGAGAGGGTCTTCTCCTGGAAGGTTAACCTGACGGCTTGAGTGGAAATCACACACAGAGGATGCACTCGCCAGGTGAGGCTAACGCTGCCTGAGTGTGTTGCACACCCAGGCAGGTCGCACACATCAGGTGAGTGTCCCATTGTGATACTGTATGTTATTACCACACGGATACGCACGCGCCTGTGGCTTATTGCCCTCCGTAGTAGGGGCCGTCGGTACTTGTGGCGAAGCCATAGTTGGATACCCACAGGTGTGCTAGCTAATTAACCTCGTTAGCCGAGTCACGTAAACAGCTGCGGGCGGTTGTGTACAGTTAGCTTTACGTGTGTACCTTAGCTGTGAAGCAGGGGTGTGGTATGAAGTGTTTTGTATTGTATAGTATGTGCTACTGCTCAGCTAGTGAATTTGGGAAAAATAATTCTACTTTTCTCTCTTTACTAGGGGGAAACAGTGATGTTGCTCCGTGTGGTTTGTGTCGGTGTTAGAGACACAGAGTATTGCTACTCCATGGGCTAACGCTTAAGACTTGGGTATTGTTACCTAGCCTATCGGGAGTATTGCTATTCTCCATAGCTCTTTTGCTAGCACCGTGTCTTGCTACTCTAACTGCTAGTCTGAGGCAGATAACTAGAATTTCTCCTAGCTGACTGACAAGTTCGAGCTGTCGTACAGACCGACAGTGGTGAACTTAGCCATTTGAGGGCTCCAGGCTAACAGTCATTTGGGGCCCCTGCATCTACCGGTCAAACTTAGCTTATATCACATAATGAGATACTTCATACAAGGGATGAACAAAGGTCACTATCCTTCCTTTCTTCCATCACACTCGGCCAGTGTAATCCATATTGGATTAAACACCCTTTTCTACGGATTTTGCAACCTCTCATATTGTCCTAAGGCATGGGTGTGTGCAAATATATTTGAATTTGTTTCAATTTTAATTTTCCTGATGCTGATGATCTATTGTTGTTTTTGTCTCAAGCCAATATGAGAGCTGCTGCCAGCTTTTCCTGTGTTCTTCAGACATTTCATGGTTGATTAAATGCATTGCAAGGTTTTTCCAGTCATTAAATCCTTCCTCAATCAGTTGTTGTTTTCGTTTTCCAAAAAGGTGAGAACAAAAGCAAAAAACACGGTCTGCACTTTCACTGTAGACCATTGGTTACCATACGGTGTGCCACGGCACACTGGTGTGCCGTGAGGCAAGTCCGGGTGTGCCGTGGGATTTTGTGACAACCATACATTATTAATGCAATATACAACTACACCAAAATAATTATTTTTTAATTTACTATATCAGTACATTGTATGCACTCATTTCATAATACAGAGGCAAACTCTATACCTAAAAACAATTCTTTAAAAAAAAATCCTCAAAGAGAACCCCACATTTCGCTGTTTGTGCAGTTGTGCAGGCGGGGAGTGCTTTCTTGTGCGGAGCAAACCCCCAACCACCAGTGCAGAGACTGCTGACAACCCACCACCGAAAGAAAAGTCTTATGGCTTCAGTTGGACCGGGGATGTCAACAGTCCTCAGCCTGAGTGCATCCTCTGTCGGGAGAGGTTAGCTAATGCTAACATGGTTCCAAGCAAGTGAGCTCCCACTGGATCAGTTTTGGTTGGCTTCTGCATCGGAGTACCAAGCATCTCCCACCACACGATTGAGCAACTTCTCCTTTTCCCCACTACCTACCTGTGTGAGTTGGCGTTCTCTCCTCTGGTTTACATGAAGAAGAAGAGGTCACGGCTCTCTGAACAGGACTTGCGAGTGGCCCTCTCCATCAGTGCCACCAAGGATTAACAAGCATCTGCGCGCCCTGACAGGCACATGTGTCTCACTAATTTGTTAATAGGCAAAATATTTACAATAGCACATGTTTCAATGCTGATTCAAAATATTACATGTTACCACCAGGGCCTAGGGGAAAACCCTGGCTCAACATGAAAATGAGACTCCCCTCTTCCTCTCCCCCAAGCACCACCAGCAGCAAAGCTTTTTTAAATGGTTTTATTCAAAAACATTTCATGTACACAGTCAACCAGGCTGGCAGTCTGGGACAACAGAGGAGAGCCCCCAGGAGCTGGTGAGGAGCCGGCCCTTAAACTCTTGGCGAGGAGGCAGGAACCAATCAGCTCCCTGGGACAACCTGCAATCACACAGACACACCTGCAACCAATCACACACACTGACACACACACTCACTCAGGTAACAGAGGGTTATTAAAGCAGAGACAAGCAAACGACATTTATATGACCTCTAGTGCCG
This sequence comes from Lagodon rhomboides, assembly GCA_039737535.1. Lineage (NCBI taxonomy): Eukaryota > Metazoa > Chordata > Actinopteri > Spariformes > Sparidae > Lagodon > Lagodon rhomboides. Next base: position 12,810,584 of record CM077784.1, read on the forward strand.
TAACATACATTCATAATTTGCAGGTCAGGACCATGGACAGTGCAGCTTCCTTGCATTGACAGTTCTCTGTGCTGAATTTCTGCTGAGTTTCCTTTGCCTCATTTATAATTTTGTCTGGTTTAAATGGGTGTGTTGCTGCTTTGATGAAGCCTAATTTGATAAAGTTTCAAATTAATTTTTGACATACAACAACATCAGTCTTGTCTTTGTCACATTTTATTTGGCATTAGTAAATAATTATGCACATTTGCAGGTATCTTACATGATATGAGTGATGACACGTCTTTAAAAGGTTATTTTGCACAATAGGTGTGCCTTGAGATTTTTACTTGTCCTTTGGTGTGCCTTGGGCACAAAAGTTTGGGAACCACAGGTCTACAGTACTGAGTTGGTTGTTCGTGCTGTAAAAAAATTAATAAAACTGATAATATAGTGTCATAAAATGAAATCAAGTCAAGTCAAATTTATTATCCCACAAGGGGAAATTAAGTTGCAGCCAGGAATTAAAGAACACACAACCAACAACACAACACACAAGATAATAAATAACAATGGAGGCAGCATTACAACACAGATAGACAAAGACCAGTACATGAAATAAAATACAGTGCAAGATCACTACATGGAGAGGCCAAGATAAGCAATAGTCCAAAAGTCTGGAGTGCAAAAGGAGCAGAAAGTGGTCTCACTGCAGCAGAACGTAGCATGAACACAGTTAGTGCATAGATTGTAGGAAATGGTGGACAGAGGATATTTTTTTCTTTTTTGTCCCATCAACACATAGATAGTGAGTTTGTCGTTCCTGTCCTTTCTAATTTAAATGTGCCAGAGATGCAGGATGCATACCTAGAGGCATCACTGCTTACGTCAAGGATCTAAATACGTCATCCATCACTGATTAAAGTGGGCGGGTGAGTTTTAGAATTGATTTAGAGTCAGTGCTTTTTTTTTTAAAGAATTGAATGGTCAGGCTCCCATCTATATCTGTGTCTGTAAATAACTGTTAGGATTTGTACTTTGTAGCTTTTATGTCTGAAGTGTTTAATATCATTTATTAATTTATATTCACTCTATTTGAACTTAATTCATTCTAATTAGGGATCCATTTCTCAGTGGATAAGTCTAGGTTACCAAATCGTTTTTTCTGTGGACATCATGAAATGGAGGTATTGTAACCATCCACTGTCAAAAATGTTTCAGTGTTGTCAGGGTCTATATAATAACATAAAGCAACCAAAATAAACATGTTTGGTTGCAGAATTACCCTGCACAGAGGCCATACAGCAGTAGAACGCATTGCACAATACCTGTCAATGCTACGCAAAGGCCTGGGCTTTCTAATTTTATCAACAGAGAGCAGATGGATCACACTCTAACACCAGTTTTCATTATGCTACTTAACTCTCAGAAGATCCTGGCCACAGATAACTTGTTACTAGCGAACCCGCATCAGTCATTTCCTTTCTGAGAGGGCTTTTGACGGTCAGATCCGGTTGTTAATGTGTTTATACATGCCAGGTCTCAGTTGAGGCCTCCAAGAACCAGGCTCCTGTTTCAGACAAAATTAAAGAACCAGATAGAGACTTCCTGTCTCCTGCTGTAATTACAATTAGTCATCGTAGATGGATCACTGTATGGGCCAAGTGGGCACATGCCCAGGGCCCTGGAGTGAAGGGGGCCTCTTGGCAAAGAGGTTTCCTTTAGATAGGGAGATGATGACCAAACGGTCAAAACCCACGTCAGCGAGTCGTCCTGTAACTTCAGCACTCCATGTATTAACTGAGATTTGAATCACCATGACACCTACCTAGCAAAACTGATATGTGTCTTCACAGGATGTCCTAACAACATACAATCACTGCTGTTAAGTGCATAAAACATAAAAAGAATAATAGACTTGACTCATAAAAACACACTTAGCATGTTTGCACATGTATTGCAAGAGTGAAATGCAAGTCTTTGGCGGCCTATGTGGACAGCTAGTCGGCTAAAAACACAAGGGTATCTCTTCCTCTCTTCCATATGGAGATTGGTACATTTGCAGCAGAAACATCTCAATGTGACCACACCTTAACATATGGACTACTGAAGCCACAGACTGGACACAGTGGTTAACAACATCTGCCCTGCAGCTGGTTCACTGCCGGTGTGGTCATTGGCGCTGAAGTTATCATATTCCAATCAGCAAAGATCATATAACCAGTGCAGACTTTATCAGTTCATTCTGTGTGTGGGTTGTGTTGCTTGTTTGATGATGTATCACATTGTTACTGACTGTTGTGATATAAGAAATAATATGCACCAGTAACACATTTGTATTGACTTAAATGTAGAGTGGTATCCTGCACAATGTTTTAATCAATGTACTCGATATTCAAATTCTTATAATACATGATGTATTAGGTTACTAAAATGACATTGAGTTTCCTGTTGTATGAAATGTGCCACATCTAGTCGAAACGTGTTATTATGAGAAACGAATATAAATGACTGCTGGAGCTCATCTGTAGCTGGTGTTGTAGCCCGGTGTGTCACACTCAGTGGCCCTCCCCTGCAGCCTGTTGATGTGTAGTCTCCCACATGAATCACAGGATGTTCGATCTTTCTTAAATCAAACCCATATGTTTCTCTTCTTCAAAAGGAGTTATAGGTAGCTAGGTAATTTTTCATATGTCAGCAACAAACTCATGCTCTGCAACCAAATTTAACAGTAAAAGTTCACCGGCTTTGTAAAAAGACTGGGTTGAATTATAATATAATATTTTAATCTGTTAAGTGGTCATTTAGTAAGCTATATAATACATATTTGGGGTTTGGGGTGATAAGTCATCTGCTCAGTTCAGATACACGTACACTCGTGCGAGTGGAGAAGTACAAATAAGACTTCCTCAGTCTGACTTTGACACTTGGGTCTTAAAAGAATAAGAGCATCTGTGATGCATTCTCTGACTGTTAAACCATTAAAATCTGTGTGGCCTACCCCCTTTGCTAGTGAACATACATCATTACTTTGCCACAAACAGTGTCAGAAACCCACATTCATCGTGTGAGAGCAAATTACTGAGCCATGTCCTCAGTCTTGTTATGTGAACAAGTGGAATCCCGATTCTGCCAGGAATATAAACAAGCACATGGGGTTTTTCTCTCTGGTGGCAATCAGCATCGCATTTGATTTAAATAAATTAAAAATTATAATATACATCAAAATGTACTTGCAGTTTGCAAACAAATGCAGTTTATAAGCACCGCTGACATGTTAATGCAATAGATAAAAGCAGCCACAAACCCTAGGCTATCCTGTGAGAATGTCTGATTCACTCATTAGTACATTTTTTACAGTAGGAAAAGCTCATTAATTTTACCCCTAATGTTGCTACTGATGGTAAAAGCTTGTAAACATGTTTAGTTGCTCATACCAGCAGCGTCATTACCGCACCATGGAGACCGTTGTACATTTATGAGTCACACATTAAAGCTGAGGAGCTGCAGTATCATGGAAACAATAAGTGCAAAGACAACTGATTAAGTAAAGTCGTCACACAGTAAACCTTTCCATCAGTATTGACAGGTAAGCGCATAAATAAATAAAAGCAACTGTAAAAGTACAGTTTGAAATGTGTTATTTTTCTTGCTATTAAATTATAATGTAACATTATATCTCATGAGACTGCTCAACAGTCCTCCAGATTATTCACATACATACATAGATACAGATAGATACATACATACACATGTGTATATATTTACACATATATTTAAATATACATACATATATATTTACATACATATATACACACACATATATATATACACCTATACATAAATATATAAACTCCCAACCCATAATTCCCATACATGCATATCTACATATTTACATTTATACTGTATACATTATTCACTTTCCTTTCTCCAAAAACCATCATAATCCCTGAATGAATTGTAACGCCCTTCTGCATCCCTGTACCCTGTGAAAGTCATGTTTTTTGTGAATTCTTTAAAACCAGTTTGTATTTGGACATTGCTTCAAATTCACATTCAAATTCAAACTGTTCCACAGTTTCACACAGAATCGACTCGACACAATGTTTAGTATTGTGCTTACAACATTATGAACTAACCTTATGGCTCTTTTCTGTAGTATAGAGACTGATTGCAGTGAACTTCTATATGTGTTGCTCCAGATCTCCACACAATAACTTAAAAAAACAGTGAACGGTAAAAGTACAGTTTGGATTGTACATGATTTATTTGAGCTTTCCAGCTGATCCTGTCATCTACTGTCACCCCGCGAAATTTTTGCCAATTAAGTCTTTCAATGTTGACACCATCTATTTGTGACTGAACTTCGTTTGTGCTTATGATACCTGTATTCTGACTGTATCAAGTCTAATGATCATTTGCTGTTTATCAAATCACTATTTTATATTGCAATTTCTATAGAGATCGGCTCTAATAATTGTTGTAGAATCTGAAAACAAATTGATAGCTGAGTCATTAGCCAATGACACGAGCTAAGTATTTGATATCGAACAGACGTCATGACTGTAGGTACCAAACAGCATACACAGTAACTGCCAGTTGACAAACTCTGAGCAAATATGAGGACGAAACTTCCGACTTCGTAATTGTTGCCTGCCGGTTAGATAGCTCTTACCAATCAGTACTATACCCCTGATGCTATAGTTCCAGGTCAGTATTGATACAGAATCGCGTCAAATGCTTATTGGAAATCCAGAAATAGCACTGTTGCTTATTGATATGTAGAGTTTGTGATTTCCTCAGTTGATTAAATGAATACCACTGGTGTTGAATTGTATGGCTACATCCGTACTACTGACAGTACAGTACACTTATGTTTATCAATATACTTGTGTGAATAAAACTTCAAAATGGCCAATTTCATGAGATATGCAAAGAAAAAGACCCGTTAAGTCAGAGGAGAACGGATGAAGCCTGCAATGACGGGCAAGTTGTCACATCACATCATCATTGTCCTGGTTATGGAGACTCAGACACGTGTTTTTTTGGTTTGTTTGTTTTAATGTCAGCAAATACCTCCAGCTCAAGTCTGCCCCTACAAAGCTGTCTAGATACAGATCTGAATGTCAAGAAGACCAGGAGTGGATCAATCCTGTCTACCATCTGCACCGGTATCTAAATGGCATGGATCTCGCATGGGAACTCTGGATACAGCATCTGAGGCGGAGCGACGTTCATTCCTATGAAAGGCCCTCAGTGTTTTTTGTCCCCCAGGCATGACTGAAGTTGGCAACCACTTTGCAACAACTCAAAGATGAATTTCATTCGCATTCACACTCTGTTGTCACAGTTTGTTATTACTGCTTTACCTTCCTCCTACCTTCTTTGAATGGTTGGTTTAATGTTTTTTTGTTTATGGAATTGTTGCTGGGTTTTTTTATACCCTATTTTTGTCTATTTTATTTCCGCTGTAGCTAATAATTTGGGAAAGGAACGGCCTTTTAATATGTAAAGTCTATATTCTATATTCTTAATATACTGACAGATAATTGAATAAGTACTCCATGGCTGGTTGTTATGTTAAAGACTGTTCTGTGGTGTGCATGTCAGGCCACGTGATGTTAATTGTGACCCTTCCTAATCTCCCTCCTGCTGCAAGAAATGGCTTCTCCCTCTCACCATGCACCCTCCCTTCCACTACAGCTTCATAAATACCACAGCGTTTTGCTCTGGGTGCACATGTAAACTTGTACTGTAGGCGATCGTAAGTCTTCAACTGCTGAGAGAGACCGGCTTCATTTCAACTAGTTTCAAACTTAGCGGTAGCTATTGAAGAAAAAACAACTTCACTGAGCAATAATTATACACCTTGTTACATTTCTGCTACTGATCTAGGCATGTATGCCAAGAAACCCGACGACAAGGGGCCATGCAGAGGAAGGTCTTTGGACTCGGTAAACTCTGCTCATGAGGAGAAGCAGCTCAACAATGAAGTAAGTCCCACTCATGATGCTTGTGTTCCGTGTTTATTTGAAAAGCCTCACCTATGAAGAGAATGGGCAATTTTTAGTAGCAGTTTTAAGTAGATGTTAACTTGATATAACCTGTCCAACTGAATTCATATGTAGTCATTCTTTTTGTAGTCAAAATAAGGTCAAGCTTTTTTATATGTTGTTAATAGTAACAGAAAAAAAGGTCTTGGGGAAGGATCAGAAATGCTCCTTTTTATCTGAGCCGGCAGGCGGGGCATGTCAGTGTCTTGTTTGATTGACAGCAGCTGGCAGATTGTGCTACACTGTATGAGCGAGACACACACAGTTAATAAACTTGAACAGAAGAAGAGTAAGGACCCCACCAACATCTAAAATTGACATTTGCAGGTACGTTTACTCATCATTTAGTTTGCTGCAACTGAGGACCTAAAGCCATCTAGAATGCACTTTTGGTGAAAGTTTGATCCTTGAGGAAGCTAAGGTGCAGGGCAAGAACCTTGCGAAGGAGAACCCTGACCGTCCTGAATTCCTCACAGAAAACAAACGATTTTAAAAGTTGTTTGCTGAGAGACCTGACAAAACATCGATTCATACTTTTTAAAACATCATCTTTAACATCATAATGTAGTTATTTATGCACTATTTTGATCCATTTGTTGAAATTACATCACAGCAATCGGATCTTATTTTGGGTTCATGCCGCTGTAGTAAGTTTATTATTTGAACACAACAATTATGAAACGGCCATTCACCAGAGGCACATGGACAGGTACTCTGCAGCTGAGGTGGAACGCCTGTAAGTGGTGTCCTTCCTAGAAATCCTGGCAGTTAGAGTATTACTACTGCTCTGATAGCAGATGTTCAGCTCAGCTTATGGTGCTCATCAGCACTATGAGCTCATTCTCTATCACTGTATCATCAAGGATGCAGAGACACAGACAGACGCATTGTTTTATCAAAGTCTGATTAAACTATACAGTAGGTAACCAATACATCATAATCAACATAACCAATAATTCATGTTTCAGAATAAATGTCACATCTCAATCTTCAATCTGCCTAGAAAAGTAAAAGACATTTATATTTACTGGACTCTACTTGGACACACGTGGGAAAAATACAGCCCGGGTTCCATCTCAATCTAGCCTGCGATCTCCTCAAATAAACAAAAAAATTTGCCCCAAAAATAAAGGGGGCAGCACGTGAATGAATCTCAAAGCAAGCGACTACAGACAAATTATTTTTATTTATATAGCCCAGAACCACATTGCCTCAGTGAGCTTTACAATCTGTACAGTGAATGACATCCTCTGTCTTTAGACCCTTGATTCAAGTGAGGAAAAACCTGCCATATTGATTCCTTTTAAAGTACAAAGAAACCTCAGGAAGAACCACAGAGGAGGGATCCCTCTCCCAGGTGGGACAGACATGCAACAGATGTCGCGTACAGAACAGAACAACAAAATATCAGTTTACAGTTTGCCTTGACAGAATATCAAAGTCTTCGTCAGTGAATCTGCAGTGCTATTTAGCTTGATTCCAACAGTGGGCGCTGTCTACATTTTGATTGGACAATAGGCCTCAAGTTGACTCCTGCTCACTCACCTCAAGCGACAAGTTACAATAGTGGTTGATTAGATGGAGACATGTTCGAACTTCAACACGTCACGTTACAGACCAGGACTGACTGATAAACACAGGTCTCTGTGCTACGCATTTCAACATGAGACTTTGATGGTTTTGCAAAGAGAGGTGACCGTCTCACCTGTACCCATCAAACTAAATTACATGGGGTAAGAATTGCTTTTCATTCTGTCATTCATAAATATCTTACAGTTATAATTCAATATCATAGGTAAATTAGAAATTAGGTAAATTGTATAAAAAAGTTTCCCACCACTGGTCTTGGAGGTAGGAACCAAATCACTGAAGGGCCAGTCCATGAATGCCAACAACATGCTTAAGGTTGTCCAAAAAGATGTAGTGATCAGCTGTGTCAAAAGCAGCCAAGAGATCTAAAATAATTAACATAGTGTAATTTCCTGAGTCGTATGAGAGGAGCAGATCATTTGTCACCCTCAGGAAGGTGGTGTGTTCTGAAACCTGATTGAAATGCATTTAAAAGAAGATGAGTTGAGTAAAAACTACTACAGATGCGAGCTTTGATATTGGAAGGTAGTTATTAAGAATCAAATGTTCCTTTTCTGATCAAAGGGTGAATGACAGCGTGTTTAAAGCAGGATGGGACATAGCCACTGAGCAGAGAGCTTTTAATTATAGATCAAACACGAGACCCAACAGTGTCCAGCACTTCCTTAAGTAAGACTGAGGGTATAACATCTAAGGGACATGTACAAGGACTCAGCGATAATGTGTGTCAAAGAGGAGAGAGGAACCAGCTCAAAGTTGTAAGAAATTAGGTGCATGGACTTATTACCAACGGATTGATGGAAGGTGGTGAGATCTGGGAACGTATACTGTCAACTTTGCTCAAAAAGAATGCTAGGAAATGTTCCCAGGTAGTGATGGCTTACAGAGACGGGGACTCGAGTTTGCAACTTGTGTATTTACATAGTTTGTCTTTGTGCACCATTTTAAAACACAACTGTGGATGCAGACGATTACTGTAGCACCGGTATTTTTACCTCAGCCTCATTGCCCAGCAGGCCATTGACATTACAGCTTTGTAACTGTCTTTGTATGCTGTTAGCAAGCTAAATGCTGGGTGCTAATCAAAGTTACAAACAGTGGCCAGGCAAATTAATTTCTGCAGCTTGCCATTTATTTGTATGTAGCTATTATCTTCAAAGCAGGTCTATCAAGTAAAGATCCTGGAGCAAAACAGGTTGCATGTAAAACCTAAGCTAACGCTAGCCGAGCTTGCGATTACGTTACGTCACAACCAGAAAGCAGCACACAGTTTCTGGCATCACCTACATTATTTAGTTGACTTTGAACTAGGCCTAACGTTCACACATTTACTCTTGTCCATCTGTCAATATTACAACATTAGTTCAACACCTCCCCAACCTGGGGGTAGCCACTTTCACAAAGCAACATGATAACGCCTGAGTCGACAGGCTGACCTACAAAATAACCAGTAAAGCTGAAATAAAACATTGCAAAATGTAGAGCGTCTAAGTCAGGTCAGAGATAGCAGGTATCAAACTATTATTCAGTCTGGACTGTAACTGTCCCTCGTTGATAATGCAGTGCACCATAAAATTTACTCATCCTCAAGCTTGTGAAGCTCGAGGAGCAGTCTGCAAGTAAGCACACACACACACACAATTGTTCTCAAGTCATTGTTAGGACTTTTCCTTCATATTTCCATCAAAATAAATGTGTCTTGACATGCTCAGATGAGAGCAGATAAAGACTCCAAAAACAGTTCAGCTCCCGTGCTTACCTTTGTGCCCTCATCTTGTTAAAAATAATATCCCATGGTGCAGTTCCTCATAGAAATTTGCTGGTCTGTGCAGCCAACAACAGAGCAGCTGTGCTTGACTCTTATGTTTAACATAATACCACTAGCAGTCCAGCACTTAGGAGAAAAACAATGGTGAACCTTTGTAATGGTCACTCTCAAACAGAGGGTGTCGATACTCAGTTTGGAGGGGCATTATTCAAATGAGCCTCCACTTTACCAAAGACGGAGGCCAAAATCTGAATGCCTTGCTGAATCCCATGTTGAGGGGGATCAACTGTGTTTTTTGTAATTCTGCTAACTGCCACGAGGTGGAGACAAAGAATTCCACACAGCAGATTCAAAGCAAATGTAATGTTGAATCTACATCTGAACTTAAGCAACCAGTAGTATAGAACCAGATTCTGAAAGTAGGAAAAAAAAAAATAAAAATAAAATCACACTTCCTCCTTATAGGCCTCCCTCCAAAGTCATTTTTGTCAGAGAATTTTTTTTTTTTTTTTACAGCTGTCAGGATATCAAGAGCTTTTCTACAAATGTAACAAAAATGCTTCTGAAATGTAAAGAGTATAAGTAAAAGGGGAAGTGATAGAAGAAACGAAGGAGGCCAAGCGGACACAGATGGTTGTGAAAAAGGGAAGTACCTTGATTAAAATAGCATGATTGGCAAACAGTGGTTCACGATCTGCGCTTTAAATTCACAAGAAATGGAGATATTTGCATTACACTGTCACCTGCGAAGGCCACAAAGCCAGTCATGCCATCTGTTCCTCCACTTAGCAACCTTGTAATTACCAGTAATCTGTCAGAGGATGCCCAACAGGGACAGCAGAAATGGTGTAAAAACCCTACAGTTTAGAAAAATAACATCAGTCAAACTCTTCACTTTCATCAACGAATAAACTGAATAAACTAACTGACCTTTCAGGACACCACAATTTCATACTGTCTTACTGTGTTTGTATTTGGCGGACCCTGCCACCTTTCTAGCTTCAAACAGCATTGCGGGACCTTATTTTCCTCTGAGAACAGCGTGTTTATACTGAGGAAGGACACTATTAAACCCTTTCTCTAAAACACGTTCAGTGCCGAGATAACCTTTTATTTACCCATGAGAGTTTGTATTTGTAACAGGCAGCACATGGGAGAATATTGCTCACCTCATTCGAAAATGAAACATCCCATCCATTACAATTATTTTTCGCCGCATATTCTGTAGACCTGATCTGACTGGATAATCATGTTTTTGAGTTGATTGCAGAAAGAGAAAGAGAGGGATCGGCTGCTGGATGAGCTAGATTCACTTTTGACAAGCGAGAGAGCAGCACGCTTCACCGTGCGCATAAGTCGTCTCAATAGAAATGGTCTGAAAAGGCTTTCAAGGCAACATAGAGACAATGAAGTTGAGCAGAAATCCTCTCGACCTCCCGTCTTGACTCGCCTACATTGTTTTCTATGTCCTTCTAGTGTCTAAAGAAAAGCGATTAAAAGTCAGCAATGAATTTTTAAGTCCTGCAGGGGAAAATTTCTTCTTCTTGGGACATGTTTCATCCATTTGTTGCCATGGTTGGGTTGCCACATACCCAGCATATATCCAGCACAGGAACTGAGACACTTCCAATGAATTTGTATCATTACGGAACTGGGAGATCAGCGGTAGAGATTACGAATCAGGAGCACTGGGAGTAAGGGTTAAAAATAGTCTGTGAAAAAAAAATTGTCTGTGAAAAACATCACTCTGATTGGCTGTTCAAATAAGCAACTCACCGTACAAGAAGAGAAACTGGAAAAAGAAAGGGAAAGCTCTTTGAGCCTGTCCAGTTATTTCCAGTGGGGTTTTTCCACCGGCTCTTTTGGCCGTGTCCAGTCAGACTATGTCGCGCTGATTCACTTTGTCAGTTTTATCGTGCCTTGTTGAGCCAAGCAACGCCCTGGGATGGACACTACGTCTGTGCAGGAAGACAAGTGGGAAATACATTTTTTAAAGTCTTTGTGTGTTTAGCTCTCAGTCCTTGAGTAACTTCTGACTGGTTCTCTCTCAAGCACATGTCCCCTTTTTGGCTGACCCACAGGGGACATGAGGTGAATTCTTTGATGTTTTTATCTCCCTGCTTCATGTGTCTGTCAGTCAGTCAGTGTTTAGGGACATGTTTGATGATTTATTTCAGGCCACAGGGAAATCATTGATAAAAACTATATGCATGATTGTTGTTTTTTTTCCCTCCGAAATGAATAAGGTGACATTCAGTAAAATTGATGAGAACCAGGACAACAGGAGCATCTCCGCTGGAAGGCCCACCAGCTCTCGGAAAAGTGTTGCAACAATCATATTCTCACTGAAAAATGAAGTGGGCGGTCTTGTCAAGGCACTTAAGCTTTTCCAGGTTGGTGTTTCATTTAAAGTTCATTTAAAGCATGCCAAGTCATCTGTCGCCAAAGTACTGAAATGGGGGGGTATCATTCTATCCTTTTTTTGAATGTCTTCTACATCTTGTATGTTATGTATGTGCAGGAAAAACATGTCAACCTCATTCATATTGAGTCTCGAAAGTCCAAACGAAGGGATTCAGACTTTGAGATCTTCGTGGATTGTGACTCTGACCATGCACAGCTCAAGGAGCTGACTCAGCTACTGAGGACACATACCGATATTGTTGAGATCACTCCATCTGACAGCTCCACTCTACCTGAAGATGGTAGGCTATGCTTTCCTTTTGACTTACCTGATGTATGATAATAGAATTACTTTAGTCATGTAAATAAAGATATAGCAGTAAACACTATCATCTAGGTCTATCTACAGGCACCAACATTAATAGCATATATGGTTCAAATCTAATTCACAAGGCTGTTTTCTAACTCTTAAATTGATTTTGTGCAAAAGCAGAACTTATTTTATGTCAAATGAACTGAATTGAACCTGAATTGTGTTTTAGATCTGGTGAATGTGCCCTGGTTCCCTAAGAAGATCTCTGATTTGGATTTGTGTGTGAACAGGGTTTTGATGTATGGGAGTGAATTAGATGCAGATCATCCGGTAAGTAGGACAGACACAGTTGTTACAGAGTGGCTGCAAATATTGGCACCCTTGCATTTTTAAAAAAATTAAAAAACTGAACGTGGAGAACATAAGAGGAAGCAGAGAATTGACTGAGGAGGTAAGAGAGAAGATCATGGGCGAGCATGACACTCTTGATGTTCCTCTGTCAATCATGTGCAGTGTTATCAAGAAGTTTAAGGCCCATGGTGCTTTAGAAAGGGAAAGTGGAACAGAAAGGAGAGCAGGACCTCAGATGACTGCAAACTGACTGACCTTCAAACATGAGGTACAACGGTTTCAACTTACACATCCGTTGCCAACTCAGTGGGTTTTTCCCGAGGGTTTTATGGTTGGAGCCTCAGTAGGACCCCTCTGCTGAGAGGGAGAGACACACAAGCAAGCCTTTGCCAGAACACACCCTCTGGGAGAATGTCCTGTGGGCAGAGGGCAGAGAACTCTATGTTTGCAGGTAAAAAAAAAAAGAAAAAAAGAAGCCTTCAAAGAAAATAACATTATACCAGCAGTCAAACATGGAGTAGATTCACTGATGTTTTGGTGTGGCTCTGCTGCCTCTGGTCCCGCCTACCTTGAATCCGTGCCTGGCATCATGAAATTAAATTGGGAGACATCAAGGTAATTTGGAGTGTACTGTTCCAACCAGCAACACACAGTTGCGTCTCCAAAGGTCATGGGTCATCCACAGGACAAAGCCCAAAACACACATTAAACAGCACCCAAAAATGGTTTAAAACAAAACTCTGGAGTGTTTCAGTTTCAGTTTTTTTTTTCAGTTTCAGTTTATTTGGGTAGGGACAGTGCACATTAATGAGCATCAAAAACATTTGTGCAAATATGCCGGATTATAGCAGAGCTGCTAGTTTGCATCCGTAGTCCCTGTAAATAATAAAAGGAAATACAAATATTAAAAACAACGAATAAATAGATAAAATAGAAATACAGAAGACAACACACACACAGCACAGTACATACCAGACCCAGACAGGATATAACAATACAGTAGAAAGTAATGTTCAGTCGTCACAAGTCCAGTTAGTGGTCACACTTTTGATTTGATCTAAGCCATTGTTTTAGTTTTCCTTTAAAAGAGGAGAGTGTGGGGCATTCCCTTATTGTGGAGGGAAGACTGTTCCAAATGTCCCCCCCCACAACGGACAACACGTTCCTCCCATACGTGGTGCGCCTGTGGGGAATCTCACAGTCACCTCTGTCAAAGGCCCTGGTTCTCATACCTCCCAGAGTCTTTTTCAAAGTGGCCAGCGATGAGTCCATGTCTAAATCCTCTTTGATACCTGTGAAGAGATCTGAAAACTGCAGTTTGGAGAAGGCACCCTTTAAATCTCTGAGAAGTTTACAAAAGAATAGTGGGCCAAACTGCCAGTAGAGAGGGATAGGAATCTCAATGATATCTCTAGGAACAACTTGATAGCAGTTATTTTCTCCAAAGGCTGTGGTACAGATTTTTAATCTACAGTGTAAAAACCCAATAGCTCCTATGTATAGCTAACAATAGCTAACAATGTGAATTCAGTCCTGGTGAATGTGCAAGGGTGGCAATATTTTTGCCATCACCTGTATCTCTTCTGTTTATTGTCTAAAATGCAAGAACGAAAGCCCAAATGTCCTTTCTTCACTTTTATAATGAGGTTCTGCGAGAATGTAATCTGATATTGTGATTGTACTGTTTTTTGCAGGGATTCAAAGACAACATATACCGTAAAAGAAGAAAATACTTTGCTGATTTGGCCATGAGCTACAGACAGTAAGTTTCAATGTTTGATTAATTGTGATGTACAGTGGCCCTGAGGGTCAAAACACAACAACATTCTAGAAAAGTTTCAGAAAACACATTTCACACAAAAAAATTCAAATTTTACTTCTGTTTGTGTGTATGTCAGTGTCACCTGCATTTAAACTAACTAAACAAACAACAAATTGTGTTGTGTGTTGTGTGTTCAGAAAGATTGTAGAAGATTATTGAGGAAAAATACAGAGAGGTAGTGATTTTAATTGCTTACTGAGATAGACCAATGCAGTATTTCAAAGTTACAGTGTTTCTGATACACTACATGGTTATTGTTTCTCCCATATTTGTATTTGATTTGTGAGAGTTGTATTTTATATGGTATAGAATGTTATGTTGAAGTCAGTAAACCGACTAGCTCTTTCTGTTGGTCAGTGGCGACCCTATACGTCGCATAGACTTCACAACAGAGGAGGTGCGTACCTGGGGCGTGGTGTACAGGGAACTCAACAAGCTGTACCCCAGTCACGCCTGCAAGGAGTATCTGAGGAACCTCCCTCTGCTGACCCAATACTGTAACTACAGCGAAGACAACATCCCCCAGCTGGAGGACGTCTCACACTTCCTCAAGGGTAACTGTTGCTGTAACTCAGCAAATAATGTGATACAAACTGCAAGTGCCATTTGAAGGCTTGAGCGGAACGCAGACGTGGCCCCAGCAGCAGTTTATCTGATGACGAGGGCGAGGATGACGAGAATGTCAGCGCCGCAAAATCTTCAACCTCTCCCTCAGAAAACAAAGTGATTCATGTGTGTGTGTGTGTGTGTGTGTGTGTGTGTGTGTGTGTGTCTAGAGCGCTCAGGCTTCATCATTCGGCCAGTAGCAGGGTATCTCTCCCCCAGGGACTTCCTGGCGGGCCTGGCCTTCAGAGTGTTCCACTGCACTCAGTATGTCCGCCACAGCTCCGAGCCTTTGTATACACCTGAGCCGTGAGTACACGTGCACACACACCTTCACCCATGACCTCCGCAGGCATGCTGTTTTTCTGATTGTCAGTCTTTAAGTGAAACAATTGTGCTTACTTTTTCGTGTGTGTGTGTGTGTGTGTGTGTGTGTGTGTGTGTGTGTGTGTGTGTGTGTGTGTGTGCGCGCAGAGACACATGTCATGAGCTACTGGGTCACGTTCCTCTGCTTGCTGAGCCCAGCTTCGCCCAGTTCTCCCAAGAGCTTGGTTTGGCATCGCTTGGTGCTTCAGATGATGCCGTAAAGAAACTGGCCACAGTGAGAAAATACACACACACACACACACACACACACACACACACACACACACACACAATACCGCAGAAACTAAAGGGGTGGATATGTTTACTGTCATTACATTTATGTCCATATTCAAGGATCAGTTGCTATGATAACGTAATGGCGTCTGACACTTGTGTGACTGGCCAACCCTCTCCTTTTAGAAAGGTGGCCTTTTGGGTAATGGTTCAGTGTGACAGAGTGTAACCGGTTTGTTGTGGGAAGTGAGTCTCTACCGTTGTGTGAGAAGTATGTTGCTGCAGTCACAGAAAACCACCACCTTGTGGTGTTAGGAGCAGTTACGTTACTTTAGTCAACCATCTAGCGTCCAGATAAGCACATGCTGCAGTGTGATCGTTATTGACAGGTCGTGTATTGTCTTTGCTGCCACAAAAGAGAAATAATGCAAAGTTACTACATCATGTAAGATTCTAATTATAGCTCCAAATATTAGTATTAAATTGGCGTTAATAAAGGTTATTATGGAGACTACTGTTATCACTCGACCAGCGATATATAATAATTGTGGATCAGGCAAGAAAATAAACCAGTAAACCGCCATTTGGAGTTGGCGTTTTGGTCCTTTAGATGTGCTGGGGACTGGTGTGTGAATCTCAGGGGAATAACCCTGAAGAAACCGGGCTGGCTGGGAGGTTGCCCAGTCACATGCACACGTTTTTAAATGGTGATGTGTAATACTGAATTTACCGTTGAAGGTTTTGCATATGTATTGTCAGCACTGCGCGGGAAAGTGCTTTGCATTTATGAGTAGTTGTTTTACTATAAACCGCCCCTAAAACAACAGAATACAAAAAGCAGTGATAGTATTTAAGAATAATTTAAAAGAAGACATACAAATGAGTCCAATATAGATTTATATTGTGATACATCCCTGCCATACGCGCAAACACACACGTTCTGTCGTGACACTTGTGACTTGCATTACCATGCTGTGTATGATTTGGATTCATTTAAAGTTGCAACCTGTTTTGTTCCAGTGCTACTTCTTCACAGTGGAGTTTGGCCTCTGTAAGCAGGATGGCAGGCTGAAGGCCTATGGAGCTGGACTCCTCTCCTCCATCAGTGAACTCAAGGTGACGTAGGACCTGCTGTTTACCTGTTGTACAGTGCATTTATTGCTTATTCCATATGAGAAGCTGTTGCTGGCTTTTGTACCCATACTTTAAAATTTCAGAAGAGTCTGGTGAAAACGGGGCCATTTATAAATGATTTTGGATGAACAGTCTTGGACCACGTACCTGTTGACTGTAAATAAAGCAACAATATTTATACATACCTATGATCTTGACTTAAATGATGAACCAGGACTGGCTGAGCTATAACAGCTGTAATATCTTTCAACACCACTTTTTCTTCTTATTCTGTGTATGTGCTCTTCCAGGTTACTGTGACCCAGTTATAGCAGTCAAAACCATGTGACTTGCCCAACCAGATTAAGGAGGGAATTCTCCCAATATGTTAATGTTGTTAAATCTAACCATATTACTTGTTCTTCTTCTATTAGCACGCTTTGTCTGGAAAGCCTCATATCCTTCCATTTGACCCCATGGTGACCTGTGATCAGGAGTGCCTCATAACTACTTTCCAAGAAGTTTACTTTGTGTCCGAGAGTTTTGAGGAAGCCAAGAACAAAATGAGGTCAGTGGAATTCCAGTTAGTAACCACATGTAGTTAGAATTGTATTCTCTGAATGTTTTTACACCATCTTTGTTTCAGTAAGCAACTAATCTGAACAATTTTTATTTCCCAGCACTGTAGTAACATTATCAGATGACCAATAATCATTGTGGCAATCTAAAGCAATAGTTCAACATTTTGAGTATTATTCACTTTCCGTCTAAGAGGTGGATGAAAGGATCAATATCACTTTCCATGCATGAGGTACAGAGCAGGGTCCCCAAATTAGTTTTCCCCAAGGGCCAAATTATATCAAGCATGCCAAGTCATTTTTTATTATTTTAATGTTTTTTTAATATATTTTTCTAATTATTTTTATATTATTATATTGCTGTATTAAATTTTACCGACTAGTTTGCTGTTGTTAGTAGCACTTGTGTGTGGCAATCTTGTGATGTGATGTCAGGCCCATATTCTGTTGAGGCAGTCCTGAGGCACTGTCCAAGATGGGCACTGGAGAGTTTGTTTCTGTCCTGGTTCTTGTTAGCGTCTATAAAACTTCTTCTGGTTGTCGTTAGCTGACACCTGCTTCAATAGCTCCACAACTGTTTTCTTGTTCTTCTCATCATGACTTGAAACTTCACCAGCCATATCGATTGCACACTTTTTAATCAACCGGCATCAGGAAATGGCTTGTGATGATGCAGATGTTGTGCTCTCTTCTGCTGACACTGATTTATTCATAGTAGAAATGGACTGCTTGATGTTAAAATACATAACAGATAAAACATTATTTTTGTGTCATTTTGTAGGGTAGTGGGCAGTACAACTGGCAGCATGGATAGTGTTGAGGTGCCGCTTTAGCTTGCTTTGCTGACAGCTACTGTCTGCGTTCAGATTAAGCATGTCGGTTTAGCATTGGTACGGTCCGGTAAAATCAAAACAAACTGATCAGTCCAGTCAGATTAGAACTAATGTTTCTCCTGGTCGACCCTGCACTTCTTTGCGAAGGCCATGTTGTTCTTGGTTTATTGATTATCTGAGACATACTGGTGATCACTAGCTCTGATGACAAGCAGCTGGCTAGCTGGTGAGTGGCGCTGTCTCTCCGGGGCAGAAACAGCTAGCTTGGATCATTCCAAATTCTGTACCCGACTGTTTTTCGTCAAGAAACAGTGACACAGTGTAACTCCCATTAAACCACTAATTGTCCTTTTTACATTTAAAGTGAGCTTTAGAAGTGTTTCGAGGCATTGTTTTGAACTTTGGTTGTTCCAGGCTAGCTGCTAGGCTCAGCTAATCACCTGCCTACTCTTGCTCTGTACTCAGCATAGACAGGAGAGTGGTCAATCCTCTCATCTCACTCCGGGAAACCAAGTGAATAGGTGCATTTTCCTGGCAAACTATTTCTTTACCAACAGCATCTACTGTATTATAGAAAATCTTCATGCTGTGACAATAAGCATCCCAAGTATCTGGACCTTAGCTTAGTTATAATAATGTTTTGCCCAAGGAGATCAGTGTTTTTGTTTATGGTGACATACTTATGGATATAAATGTGCTGTGTTTACAGGGAGTTTGCCAAGAGTATTCGGCGTCCATTCACAGTGCACTACAACCCCTACACCCAGGGTGTGGACGTCCTGAAGGACACTGACAGCATCAACAGTATGGTGAAAGACATCCGGCATGAGCTGGACATTGTGGAGGATGCACTGAACCGACTCAGGGTCTGAGAGTATAAGGTGGGGGGTGGGGGGACAAAGTTGGGACATGATTTGCATGGAGCTGTGCTGAAACCTACATCCAACTTGGAGCATTAAAAAGAAGTCACATCAAATCAACACTAAGGCCTCAGTCATACAAAATCAGGTGTTGGCAGGGATTAGCCGCAGGGTTGTGCAGCAGTATGGGAGTGTTATTCCATGGCCCCCTGCCGATCAGGAAGTGTTAATGCACCTGAAAGCTGTTTACCAAATGCCATTAAACAACAAAGGAGAAGCTGCTATGTTGCTCTGTTGTTAGCATGTTAGTCCTACGAGTGACTGTTTGTCCACATCAGCTGAACTAGAATGCAAGGCATATCATTGCTACCTTGTAGCATTTAGCCATGCTACTAGCATGCCCACAACTGACCCTTTAAATTCAAGTTACTGCATTTTTAACACTCACACAACCAACTGTGCAATTACAAAACCGTCATGATTTATCCAATGACATAAACGCTCACAAGTCTTAAACATGGGACTCTTTCCCTGTTCTACCATCCATCCCATATGACATAAATGCAGCCCAGATACTGGGTTACAACATAAAGATTGCTACTACATTACATGTAGTCACAAAACTTGATTTAGAAGGGGCGACTTACAGGTCATGCAGTGGCTACCTTTAGTTGTCGCTAGTTTTATTTGCAGTAAATTGAAGACGAAAAGAAGAAAAGATGTTGGTGTTGCTTCAATAAATAATTGGACACAGTTTATACAATTGCATCAACCATTTTGGAGTCTTGGGTTCTCTCTGGTCCCTCAGAGGTCAGTTTAGAATTAATCCATTACACATAACATTTACTAGTGCAGTGCCTGTTCAAAACATGCTGTTCAGCTCAGATTATCTGGTAGTGTGAGGGGTTTACTGATCCAATCTCAAGCTCCTGAACTGTTCACAGACTGACATGTTGCTATTCACTATTTAAAATCTGGATGATGATATTGGTACTTTCCAAGCAGGGCCACAACAACCAATGACAGAGGTATCCCAGAGCAGCTGACAGTGCTGCCAAGCAATGCTAAACATTGTAGCCATTGAAGCTCATGTGAGCTAGCATAATACTGTTGACAGAAACTTAAAATCTCCAGTTCTCACTGGAGAATACAGAACACATGTTGAACGCACCACCCCACTCATCCAGACTCATTTAACTTTCCGCTTTTGTTTCTTTTGTCAGTGCAATGTGTTACCACAGCAAGTTGCTGCACCACGCTAATCTCCGTTATGTTTACGTCTGCTTCCCCATGACATCTAATGAGAGGCATCACGTGAGGTGGTGTATTGCTCCCACTGATACGATAACTTTATCTTTAATATGTAATTTCACGTTTTAAATCTTGTAGTGTGTGCATGTTTAAGATTAGATAGAATGCTTGATTCCTCGGCAACATAACTGCCACGTGTGAAGTAGGATTAACGGTTCTTGCGACACGCAAATAACAGACAGACAAGCAGAAATTCTTTACTTTATAGTTAAATGTGTCAAAGTTTACCAAATTTGAAATCAACACAAAAGCAGCACACAAACAAGCAAATCCAAAAATGAAATGATATTGGTCAGAAAAGAAACAGTGGAGTGAGGGAGTTGTACACACTGAACAAAGATTTTTGATGAGACAAGTAAAAGATCTAAGAGCACGTCCTTTTCAAGATAATCCATCCACCTGACAGGTGTGGCATATCAAGATGCTAATTGAACAGCATGACTTTTGCACAGGTGTGCCTTAGACTGGTCACAGTAAAAGGCTACTCTTTAATGTGCAGCAACACAACGTCACAGATGCTTACTGACAAGGATTTTTAATAAAATTGTGGTAAAAATGTGAGAATAATAAGCCTTTTGTGTACACAGAAAAATTAAATATTTTTAAATTCAACTCGTGGTCAACAATAACAACTTGGCAACTTCGGTGTGTATGTTGGCAGTGACCATTTTCCTGTTTCATTCATTGGGATATTCATGAGTTTCTCGACACAGGCCTGAGAGCGGTTCATGTTGGGTGGCCCCTCTACGAACACCAAAAGCTCAGAACTCTGCTGTATGCTTCAGGTTGTGATTAATAATAAACACAACAAGTGATGTGAGAGCGCATGATTCTGTAATTGAGTTCTCCTGTCATGTATGACTGTAGAAAATGTAGTAAATGTGGAGTGAAAATGTCTTACTCGCTAACGTTGTGATTCATGTGATAGAGTTTTAATAAATGTACAATAAAGTTCTAACTTTGTTGCCACAATGTGAAGGTCCAAAGCTACCAATTCACACTGTAATGGTGGATCCTGATATCTAATGTCTACTGAATGCTACGTATTTGCTTGTGCCTTATCTCTTTTAATGGAGCACTCTGAGGTGTTGTTAACACCTGGCATTCTCATACTGCGATGGATTACAATACCTGTGTTAACTCGATATGGAAAAGGCTTTATATCCTACTAATCCAATAAAATAATTACAAGCGTGTCATGGTTTGGACTTGTTTTGGTGTGTTTTGTATTTCGAAGGTGCCAGGAGCGGCTGGGTGTGGTTTCCTGCTGGCTGCAGCGTTTGCCACCTCACATGCCTGCGGCGCTTTTGAGAGTAATCAGCCTCCCTACTTGGTCTCCTCTCTGCTTGCTGCCAGATTATCATTGCCAGCTCTAGTTGGTACATGGTCAACCAAACGTTTCCAGTGTTTTCTCGACTCTGAAGTGTTTCTAGCAGTTTTTGCCCTCAATCTAGCTTCGCCTGCTTTTCTCCGCTTTCAACTTCTCCTGGACCAGCTCCTCAGTCGAATGCCACCCAGCCTGCAGCACCTCTGCCAGACTCTGGATTTCCCCGAGCACATGATCTGCACCACCGTGAGTCTCCCTCCATCTCCTCACCCGGAGCCACCTGCCTGGGTCAGAGCTCTCTCACTCTTCACCAGCCTATTGTTCATCGTGTTCAATAAATTACCCTTGCATCAACTTACCTGTCTGGTGTCTCGCTTTTGGGCCAACTTCTAAACCATCTACAAGTCGCCATGAAGCGCTATATTTTCGTGTCATTAAACACATTTTACAGCATAAGTGTAACAGTTTGGGTGAACAGTTTATCAGTAGAGATAAACAGAAGGATACACACACCAAGGTTCACAAGCTGTATTTGACCAGTGACCTTGAAGTCACAGGATTTGTGTCTTCGGACCAGTGCAGACTACAAAATGCAAATGTGTTGTGTTGCTGTGCCGCACACAGCACAAACATTTTTGTCCCAAGACTGTTGTCATGTTGATATGAGGGGTACAAACTAAACTCCACCACTGATCTCATACTTGGCGTACAGATTACTGTACTAAAAAGCAAAGACTGGATTTTTAAAATACCTTTTTTTTTCCAGTGTAACATTTATATAGTCCTTCAAAAGTAAATATTTTGCATATTTTTTCAGCTTTCTTTATATAGTCACAGCTGGAGAGTGACAGGGAAGTCTAGGGTAAAAGGGAAGATGACAAGCTGCAAAAGCAATGCACTGCAACAACACAACACACAACTGAAAAGAATTATTAGTATTAGTATTACTTGAAAAGTATTGTGTGTGTGTGTGTGTGTGTGAGAACCAATTTATGTTTATATGACTTTCAGTGAGGACGTTTTTTTCGGACAGACATCTTGTAGGGCTGTTTGAGGGTTAAGACTTTTAGGGTAAGAGTTAGAATTAGAGTTAGGCATTCAGTTGTTTATGGTCAGGGGCTAGGATATGTGATTTGTCAGTGTGTGTGTGCATGCATGCACGTTCACCTACTTGCCATCCACGTATAAGTCAGTGCCCCAGTCAGAGAAGTCTGAACTTGCTTCTGTCTGTATTTGATCTGATACACAAAGGATGATTGCACAAAGCACTTAAAAGGAAATTTGCCAATAGTTGGTTCTCACAATCTTCTATGTACTGAGTAGTTGTTGGGGTTATACTATCAGTTTAAACCTGCAAATTTGGTTCCATCTGTTTCGTAAGAATGGGCAGAGTGTGTCCACTGATAGTACTACCACGTTTTTCTCTTTTTCTTTAACGTCAGCAAACGAAGCCATAAAAGCATCCCCACCGGGTGAACTGGGCCGTTCTACCACAGCTGTTGGCTGTCCTCCCTAAGGTACTGACTTTACTCTATGTGTCACAGTCAGTCATGGTCTGTGGTGGATTTT
Source organism: Lagodon rhomboides (assembly GCA_039737535.1). Taxonomy (NCBI): domain Eukaryota; kingdom Metazoa; phylum Chordata; class Actinopteri; order Spariformes; family Sparidae; genus Lagodon; species Lagodon rhomboides. The sequence continues at coordinate 12,833,657 of CM077784.1, forward strand.
GTGTTTTGGGATTTTCTGTGCTTGCTGTGCTTGCAGAGGTTGCACTGAGAGGCTTTGTTTTGCCTTCAGTGATCACCTTCGTTTCCAGCTACCAGCGGCTCTGCTTCCAGAGACCCAGCTCTCAGCACCTCTGCAGCCAACAGCCTTGCCCTGAGCTCTCCTGAATCCCCACACACCACGCTATCCTCCACCGCCACCGTGAGCTACCTGTCCCCCTCCTCTCCGACAGAGACTCCAGCCAGAGTGACTCTCGACTCTCACCTGCATAACCCTTGTGAAGTATCAATAAATAACTCCCTGCCTTGCTGTCCGCTTCTGGGTCCTACCAAAACTACGCTTTGTAATACCATTTGACAATCAAGAGTATGACTTAATATGGTTAAATGATGTGACATAGAGTTACTGTTTTATTGTCTATTGTTTATTGATAAAACAGGACAATCTTCAAGCTAGCAGTAAGGTTTTACCTCATTTGAATACACAATTGCTCTGACAAAACTGATTGTAATGTATAATGTGAGTTTCCTTTTTTGTAGTTGACTTACACTGTCTCTTGTGGTCAACGGGGATTCCTTCAAAGACCTTTATTAAAGTGAATGTCAGGTACAAATATGCAACATATTGTGTTTCATGATTACGACAGGGGGAATAAATCTGAGTGACTCACATGAAACTTGCACAAAAGACTAACTTTGAAAGTAGAATGAAATCCAACCGAAAGTAAAACTAATTTGAAAAAGAAAATCTGAACAATAGTTGTTTCTAGCCAGTAAGAGCAAGTGAAAATGAAACAGATTTACTAACGTGCCTCGCCTCTGTAAACTGATCAGATGTAATCTTCTACTGTTAAACAATGTCTCTCTCACCATCCGGGCGGATTTGTATGGAAGCCTGCTCCAGCCAACATAACCTTATTCCAAATAAACGCCAACTAATAAGTCATACATACATTCATGGTCAAAAGTCTACACTTGTAAAGAACATGTATATCATGGCAGTCTTCAGTTCCAGTGATTTCTACAGCTCTCATTTGTCTGTGATGGAATGAGTGGAACACACACTTTGTCACAAGAAAACATTTATGAAGTTTGGTTCAATAATTAGTTTATTTTAGGTCTTCTGAAAATATGACCAAATCTGCTGGGCCAAAAACAGAACAAACAAAGAGAAAAACGTACAGTAATTCTATCATGGCAGTGACACGACTGTGTACTTTATACCCACAAACTGCTTTGAAATGGCCCCAAGAGACTTTCCTGACTTGTTCAAATCAATAATGCACTCTTTCAGATCAATGCTGAGCTCTTTAGACTTTCCGATTGCAGTGTTTGTGACTGAGTCTAATGGGTGTATCAGACAAACACTGTTAAAATGGGCCCAGAAAACTCAACAGCCATTATCAATCATAATCACTCAGATGAAGTTAAGAGGCCATGCCACAACGAAAATCTGATTCAAATAACTTTCTACTATCACCAAAATTGATTATCAAGTGAGGTATCTGGATGGCGACACATTCTGATCCATGATTTGACTTAGTGTAGATTTAACTATGAGTTAAGGAATGTTGGGTGTACAGGTCCAGGGGTCTTAGGAGTCATTATTCAGCTGTATGTGTGTTAGTTTTTAGCAGAAGACCAAACCATCATAAAGTGCTAAAACTGAGTGTCAAGTCAAATGTATTATCCCACGAGGGGAAATTAAGTTGCAGCCAGGTATTAAAGAACACACAACCAACGACACAACACACAAGATAATAAATAACAACGGAGACAGTATTGCAACACAGATAGACAAAGACCAGTACATGAAATAAAATACAGTGCAAGATCACTACATGGAGAGGCCAAGATAAGCAATAGTCCAAAATTCTGGAGTGCAAAAGGAGCAGAAAGTGCAATAGTGACATAATTTGAGCCGATTCAACATATTAATGGCAGTACATACAAAGGAGAGTTTGTAACGTTTAGTCCTATGGGTGGGAACTCTATACCTTCTACCTGAGGGTAGAGGCACAAACTCTCTATAGAGGGGGTGGTCATCACAGTCCAAAATGGTCAGAGCCTTCCTCAGGACATTACAGTCATGTAAGTCACAGAGTGGAGACTGCTTCAAACCTATAACCTTGCCAGCAACACTAACAAACCGACCAAGCTTTTTTCGCTCAGCAAGGTTAAGGTTGCCACACCTGCTGCGGGTCGCCTCATGAGTAGCACCCCCTGTCCGAGCAGCGCCCCCTGAGTGTGACCTTCATGCCAGATGATGGGAGATGTCTAAATGTTTATGTTCCTATAGAAGGACAGAAAGACCATTTGAGCCATTTTGGGGATAGAAGACCTAAGGAGTGATATCAGCTGAGTTAGGTGATTTATGGGAGACAGACCAACTCCTTTTTAGTCTAATGGATAGTTGAACCCTTAAATAACCAAAGTGACCAATTAGAAGAAGTAGGGAGGTATACAGGCGAAGAGACTTTAAAAAGGCCAGCACAGGCAGAGAAGGTTGGGTGGTTGCTTGTAGATTTCCTGAGAGTGGAGGTTCGAGAGGATTTCTGTATTGGGACAGCTATTGGGGAAAACCAGGGTGTGACCACACTGGATCGGACGCAGGCTTGAGATCTGTTTCGATAAAGATTGCATCATTCCACCCAGCCTCGCCTCCGCAGAATTCTTTCTATCACCAAACTACACACCGACACCTTTAAGGAAGACAGCCCAGAAACAACACAAGTCACTGTATTTATATTTTTGATCCAGCAGATTTTTTTTCACATATTCGGAAGACCTATAATAAATTCATTATTGAACCAAACTTCATGAATGTTTCTTGTGACAAAGTAGTGTGTGTGTTCCACTCATTCCATCACAGAAAAATGAGAGCTGTAGAAATCACTGTAACTGAAGACTGCCATGATATACATTTTCTTTATTTCTTTTTTTAAAGTGTAAACGTTTGACCACGAATAGTAAGTATGACTTATTATACTCCCTCCAATTGCCAAAAAACAAGTTGGCGTTTATTTGGAATAAGGTTATCTTGGTGAGAGACACACTGATTAACAGTAGAAGATCACTCTACAGAGGGGAGCCATGTTGGTAAATATGTGTTTTATTTTGAAGGCGGCGAAAGGAAGTCCGCTGTGTCGCCCTGGACTGGATTATGATTGGGGTGCTCAAATCGTGAGGGAGGGTGGAGTTGGGTGTTGTCTCCGTCTCTGAGCTGAAGTCTGGACTCCCAGTCGACTCGAGGTTTAGCTAGCAACACGCCGCACTACCTGACCTGCCGTCCTCACAAAGTCTGTTCCGAATCTCTCTGTCTAACGGGTCACCATGGGAGTCGAAGGCTGCACCAAATGCATCAAGTACATGCTCTTCTTCTTCAATTTCATCTTCTGGGTAAGCAGCCTTGTTCTTTTTCTCCACACATTGTGCGTTCACTCCGGTGCGCAGTACCACCCCCTCTCTGCCGATAGCGGGTTTGGTTTTGTTTAGGCTGCCAGTCTGTTATGAATGAACGGTGATGAATCAACGAACATTTACGGCGCATCTCTCACATTCAGCGCATTTAACGTTATACCGCCATAATAACCGTGCGGCGGCCGTCCCGCCACCAGGGGGGGATTGTGGCGAATTTAGGGTGAACCAAATTGATAGAAAAGGCACGTTTGCCATTAACGTTGGTTTACGTAACGGGAACCACCCCATGACTCGGTGGTGAATAATACTCGTGTTTTATTAAACAGAACAACGTAAATGAGTCACGTCTGTTGTGAAGTCAGCCTAAAATGAAGCGCATGTATCCCCACTATGACGAGCCCAGTCGTTAGTCGGTGTATCGTGACATAGTTGCAACACACGGGTCATTAGTTGGAATAAAGTTTTTGTCCCTGTCAGAAGCTCGAAGACAAAAGAGGCTAACGATAAACTGGCTACGTTTTTAGCACGAGCCTTAAACTAATGGAGATTGACTTGCATCGGCTCGGAAAATGGCTTTGTTTGGATTATATCCTCCACCCAGCCTGTGTGTGTGTGTGTGTGTGTGTGTGTGTGTGTGGAGGGGGGACCCATCGTGGTTTCCATTTGGTGAGTCAAGGCCCAGTGTTGGGTGATGGATCATGGAAACATTTGTGGGTGTTTAGTTTTTACTCTCCTTGTGTAAGAGCTGCCGGAGAGTCTGTTCTCTGGAAGCACAGTTCTTCATGCACTTGGTACTTTTCTTTCTTGTTTTTCAGCATTCCTAGCTCAAATCAAAAAGTGAAAGTGAGACTCCTTATCTTTCTGTAGAGGTAGCCTTAAATACCAACAGACCGTTCTGTGGAACTATAAGCAACCCGATTCAAGAGGAGAAAACAAGCCCCGACCAGCCCTGTGTTGAAGCAGCGCAGGGGGCTGTGATGGTGGGCGATCCTTGCTGCAACTTTTTTTTTTTCCAACTGAGCAATTTTTTTCAGTGTTTTTATGTTTTATTCCTAAAGTACAGTATGGTATTCACAACATGAGAAATTATGAATAAAAAGTGCTGTATTAATTTGATCAGTTAAATGGCAGTACCAAACAGTTTTTTTTCATTATTACCATGGTTGACCATCAGTAGCCCCGTTCACACTGCCGTTTGAGTGCCGGGATCCCTCGCCAATTCTCCGCATCCTCCTCTGTGTGAAAGTCTCAGAGGCAGCCAGGGGTGAAATTTTGCTCCGGCGCTCGCCAATTCTCCGCCATTGGTCATTCACACAGAGCCAAGCAGCCCCGCCTTAAAGACGAACCGGTGTCATTCATGTTGTGAAGCACTGCGGCTCCTAAAGAGGCGTGACGGTACACATCATGATGATGACGTCTGTGTGTTTCCCCGGTGTCCCCCCTGTCAATCTAAACCCGCTGACAGTTTATAATCCTATGAATGCTGTTATAATGTGTTTTGATTGAGATCCTGACCCACCAAACATCCTGGAAAGTGACAGAGTTAAGTTTTTTGCTCTTAATTACACAATCGCCATCAGTAATCTGGACGCTGTCTGACTCGCGGGGACGGAGGCTGTTTTCTGGGGGAAAGGTCACTGAAGTCTCGTTGGGAGGGCTGACGGTCGCAGTGATTTATTTTCAACACAAACACTTGGCGAGTTAAAGTTTTTTGGCGGCGACAGACGCTGTTTTTCGGGCAGAAATGTGACGAGGAGTCGGTGGGACAGGCGGGAGGACAGACGCTTCTTCACATACAACTGCAGTATTTTTTTCCTTATATAAGTTGCCAAAAGACAGTTAGAGCTACTCCGTTACTTTTGTTTGGACATGTAACGTTGCCTTGTGGGACGTTTCTCTTTATTTTGTTGAGTGAAGGGCCTGTGTAGTTATCTGACCGTCCGATCGACACGCCCTCGATACGTGCAGCCGTCTTATCCATTCACACTGGTTCCATTTACCAATACTGCGCCTCTAATACTACAGTACCTCTAGAGGTGTATCAGCGCCAGAGTGAAATTTCACCTGTTGCCGCCTCCAAGACATTCACACAGAGACGGAGGAGGAGAATTGGCGCAGGATCCCCGCATCCAAACAGCGGTGTGAATAGATAAGCTGGCAGTGCGGAGCGGGGCCGTGGCAGTCTGGTGGTGTGATAACTACACAGGTCCCTCACTTAACATAATAAAGACAAATGTCCCACAAAGCGATGTTACAGGACCAACCAGAAGTAGCGTAGTAACTGTAACTGTAACTGTCTTTGGCAACTTATGATTTTTGAGCCGGGTGTTTATGTCTGTCTGTCTGTCTGGCCAGATTTTTTCAACACTGTTGCCACAACTTTCCATGAGGCTGTCACCAAACTTAACATGTGTGCAAAGTTTGGTGGAAAAAAAAGAAAAAAAGATGGCTGAGTTCATAGATATGTGGTCCAAGTATGGGTCCCGGAAGTGGGCCGTCGAAAGCTGGAAATATCCAAGTGAAATTAAAGTGTGTGAAAATGAAAGTAACTTGGTCGCAGATGTGCAAGATTGAGTTCATATGCTAATTATGATGAGAGGAAAGCAGTGTGTACAAACCATCCATGTAGGCATGCAGCTTGGCCGATGTCTGTGCCAGGCTAAAGGATTGGTGCTTGTATCAAGTAACTGGTGTCATTTAGGGTGTGTCAGATTTAGTAGGCTTCAGCTGTTAATTCCAGTGTGTCAGATGCATATTCAATCAACATTTAGGTTGTAAAAGACTCTGTTGTTGGTAAAAGTTTTTTTTTGTTTTTTTACATATTTAAAGTTAAGTGCTGGTGACACTCCTGAAAAGTGACTTTAATGTGATTTTTAATGCATTACAGCATTCCTCTGGCTCCTCCTCTCTAACACGTATTCCACTTTAGTCCTTTTAGTTTTATTGGCTGCTCCAAAGAGCTCTCTGAAAGGATCTGTCAAAGCGGACAAGTTCAGTCCGTCTTAAGAGACACTTTAACAGTAATGTGCGGTCATAGAGGAGCCGACTGTGGAGGCTGGCTCTTTAAAAAGAGGACCGCCTGTTTCCATAAATTGCATTGGGCACTTTGAGGGGGGGGGGTTCTGCGGTGGTATAGATAGGAGTCTTTTGGGAACTGCAGAGAAGACCCAAACCCCCACTCCCCCTCCCCCAGCATGCCCAGCATTCTACAACCCCCTGTACTCTGGGCAACAGGCAGAAATAGACACTGGAGAGAAAGCCCACAGAGGAACATAGTCTGTGCTGAGAGTTTAAACCTCATCTCTATGTTGAATTTCCATCCTGAGAGTCATAAAGTGTGAGGTTTAGCCAAAGCTGTTGTAACTGTCTTACAACACATTTAAACTTGCTCAACAATATTCCATGGTTATAGGTTTTGCTGAGAAGGCGCTCAACTGTACTACGCTGTCAGCCACTTGTAGGTACACTCTCTTTGGTGCCAGTGGGTTGTAGTAAACATGATGAGGGTGACCCATGTGTGACATTTTTCTGGGTTTCCCTGGAATGTGTTGCGACAAAGGCAGTGGTCGAATGAGCAACAGATGGTGAGATAATGTCTTTGGCATCTGAGGCCAAGAGGAAGACAAGTTCCAGTTATCTCAGTTGTCTCAGTTGTGATTATGTGATTATCCAGTATGTGGTTTGTTATGTTATGGTTTGGTTTTTCCATTGCTTTATTATGAATAGGTGACACGTTGGTCTGTTCTTATTCTTTTATCAAATGGGTTCTTTCCATTTTAATCCTTCTCTGATGGGCCTCTTAGTCTTAACTGTACTGAACTAAGGGAAACTTTGTGTTCAATACAATGTGTTCCAAAAAATAGTTTTGACATCCCAGTGCCCATCATTTTATGTAGCCTAGTTATTGCTTTGGTTCTAAATGTTTCTATATAATATTCAAATTTCCCTCTAATATTCCAGTCATTATAAGTGAGGCTAAACCACACCCAGTTGAATTCTTAGACAGAAATGAAATGATAAATTCTTAAAGGGTTAAACAGTGCTCAGTTATTTCCTAAAAATGCTGTGAACTGTAATTCACACACAATCACTCCAATGTGTAGATGGTGAAATTTTATGCCAACAGGATGATGTATGGTCTTTAACATTTTCCATTCACAAAATTAGAAATAGAAAAATGTTCTATTTGAGGATGTTGGATAGGAAAAAAAGGAAACTTGACAAATAGAAAGGTGGAGAGGTTTTATGGGTCGCCTGAGAGGGGCAGGCTCTAAGCAGCTGACTTGGCTTACATCTGATTGGCTGCCCTGCCACTGCTCCACCAACAGGCAGCTCAACGGGCCCAGAGACACTGCAGCTGCGACCTTACTGCGGCAACTACGCTTTAAAATCAGCTGCATTAGTTCCACTCCACTAAAAATACAGTCAAGAAATAGCATGCTAGATAGCTAACTGGACAACTGGACTAGACTCACCTCTCATCCAAGAGGCTTTTAAACCTGTGTGTGGTAGTGACATAACAGAGTCTTTAAGGACACGTGTGAGCTCTGATTTTCAGAGTCGTTCGGTCCACTTGTTGGTCATTGACCCAACCGGTCTCCATGTGGGTTGCAAGGCTAGGTGAGCCCAGGTGTGAATGGTTGTTAAGCTGTCTGGGGAGGGAACTCAGTGCTGCATTGTAGGTGGGTGATAAGTAATGTTGTAGGCCACCTCCTCTGCTCAAAGACAGCCGTTCCAGTTTGACATATATGGATTCTTTTACGCCTCTTTCAAACCATCTGTCTTCTCTGGCCAAGATGTTTACATTGTTGTCCTCAAAGAAATTATTTTTCTCCTTCAGACGTAAGTGGACAGCGGCAATGTGTGTGATGTGTTGGGAACCGCTGGACCTAGTAGTGATTGTGTGTCCTCATCGATGATAACAGTTAAGTCTTACTGTCATGATTGTGGGTTGTAAACTGGAGGACGAGATCGAACTGAAGTGAAAGGGAAACTTAATGCTACACAGAGAATTGTCTGTTCTGTTCCCTCTGTAGTATTTATCCATGCTAAAAAAACATGCTTAAACATGTCGGTCCTTCACGGATCGTCACCATCACAGATGCATTTTTCACAAAGCAAAACTGAGTGAGTACACACAACACATTACTTTACACTCCACTGTGGCTTCAGTTGTAGTCTGATCTCCAGCTTATATGATTGGCCACTGCAACGTGACGTCGGGCTGCGTTCCTCCAAAAGATGACTCGTTATCTCAACTTTTTCGAAACCAAAACAGACACCCTCATTAAAATTAATGGGTAAACCTGAGTTAATTAGTTCTAAGAGACTCAACAGTAGCATACATTATCATCAGCTAATGTGACATGTAAAAACACCAACTCATATGGGCAAGCTGTTGCTCAAAGTGCATTGTCTGGGCATTTTCATTGGTGGCATTCTTCTCACAATGTAAACACCGTAGGATTGTGGTGTGTTTGGAGCTCCTTCTCGGAGCGTCTCTCCTTTTTTTGTCTCTGTACCTGCCGGTGGCACAGAGTCTTGCCAGTGTTGACTGGCTTGTACTCGTGTGAGGTGTGAGGTGAACCTCGTGTGAGGTGAATACAGACAGAGAGGCAGAGGCTTCAGCAGAGCTTAAGCAGCATCATTTTTAATGAGGGCTGTCAATCGATTAAAATATTTAATTGGGATTAATCGCATGATTGTACACAGTTAACATTTAGACAAAAATTGTATCTGTTCTAAATGTACCTTAAAGAGATATTTTTCAAGTTTTTAATACTCTTATCAACATGGCAGTGTAAATGTGTGTTTATTAGTATTGCAACAATCCAAAACAATGACAAATGGTGTCCAACTCAAGCCCAACAAGCAACAACAGATTGGCATTGACCTGAATGTAACACTCCTTAGGAATACTAACTTTACACTGGTAAAGGTTAACTAAACCATGTTAATCGACCTGCAAGCTGTAGCCACCCATTTAGCTATCGATGTTGAAAGTTTGTTACAATTACAGTTGTCCAGGCGTCCCTGTTGCAAATTATTCACCGTGGTCTGCCTTTGGTGAGGAGGAGGAGGGCTCTCTGCATCAGTTATTTGCTTGGCCAGCAAGTGGTATTTAAGACTCCACGTACTCCAGTGGTATTTCAGTTCCCATCAACAGTAAATGCAAATAACATTGTTTCTTGTTGAGAAAACCATCTGGCAGGGCTTTGAAGCTGAACCTGCCATTTAAAAGACCCTTTTCTTTATCCGTTTCTGCTCAAAGAGGTTTGTTTTCTGCTGCCATCCACGACATTACTGCTGCATCACTTCATGATTTCCCAAACTGTGGAGCGGGCCATGGGTCAGAACGTGTGCGTGGTAATTGCGCATTCCAAAAAATTAACACTGTTAAGAAGAATTTGTGTTAATGCATTATTATCGCATTCTATTTCAAATTACTTAATTCCTACAGACAATAGCAAAAATAAAACACCAATACAGATTATCGACCAGGCTGATAATTCGTCAAGCCCCTACTTTTGGCTACCCTTTTGACTAATACAGCCAAGTTCCAGTGATTCTTAAAACTTGGTCTGAAACAGTTCTGTGGCTGATCCTTTCCAAAAGCTGCTAGTCCCTCTGACTTAAACATCCCAGATGCCATAATTATGGCTCAAAGGCCATCTTATGGATTTGTGATCAACAAGTTTATTACTTTCTTATTGAAACCATGGGCTACTGGATAATTGTGAGTCACATCCCTTTGCTTGTCCCTGACGCTGTAGCTAACCTGGAACCAGGACTGTTCCAGAGTGCAGTTACTGGTATCTGTAGCGATGCTGTTCTGTCTCATCACAGGCAAGTATAAGAATCAGAGATCTCCATGTTGTTCTGTTTGGGTCCCCCCCCCCCCTTTCCACCATGTATACTAAGTTTGTAAATGAAAGCTTCTCAGAAATCTGTTTCAATCATGCTTAAGCTTTATGCATTGCAGTGACTCATCGCAGTGGTAATTCACGTGGTAAGGAGGTGGGGAGTTCACTTACAGTTAGCAAGTCATTCTATCGTACTGTGTGTGTGTGTGTGTGTGTGTGTGTGCGTGCGTGTTGAATTCCAGCACTCAGGCCAGTTATGGTGTTGTTCTTGTTGCTAGGCATCAGCTGGCTGAAACTCTGGAATGGACCATGCTAGAGGAGGAGGATAAGGAGGAGTAAGGGTGATTGAGTCTGTCGGCTAAGACCTATTCAGATAAACTAATGTTAGCTGCTTCTATTCAGAAAGAGTTTTCGGCTATATTCTGTACTTTGGACGTAGTAAAGTATGAGATTTATAAAATACCCAAACCCATGTGGAGCAGAAGGGTTGCCCTCAGTGGTTTATTTTACTGCTGCCATGTGCTTGTTCCTATGTGTCTGCTTTGGTGCATGCTATTTCATGTTATATTTAGGATTAAATTGTCCCGAGCCAAACAATGAGGCTCAGGAGGGCTTAAGTCAATGTAAACCCCCTTATAGAACAATACATTTAAGTAATAAGGTAACTATGTGCACTATGTGCATTGTGAAAGGTTTCCCACAGGAAATTGGTTCAGCTGAGGAAGTGAAGGAAAAAATTAACAAAGGTTCTCTCTCACGCATTGACCGTGAGACTCACACAAGTGAGCATCTTCACATGTCGCACACTAATCCTACTATTTCACACGCTGAGTCATAAATTGCCCCTTTTTATTTTTTTTCCCATAATATATTTCCTCACTTGCTTTTTGCCGTACTTGGGGTCCTATTCTGCCTCTGATTGGCTTACCCAGATTTGAACCTGAATCAATCAATCAGTCCTCATGCCTAAATCTAACCAACCCAACAAAAGGCAACGAGTACAAGGCAGTCAGAGGCAGAGTAGGGCGGGTCATTCCAGTGATTTTGCTGGTCTGTTATGAACAATATGTAAAATTTGAGGAAGCTGTTTTTTAAGTTGTAAAAATGATTTTGCTGGGGCAGAGGGGCTGCCTGAACAATGACAGAATCAGACTGAATAATGACCTCACAAAATCTTAATGTAGACTATATGTATGAACATCTTTCTAGTCACTAATTTACTGATTTACTGATGGCCAACAGGCCAGGGAGAGTAGCTGGTATGGAGGCGAGTGAGAAAATGAGTAAATATTGATGGTTAAGACCAGATATTGACATCACAGTCTAACATGACATTCTAATCCTAATGTTATTTTAAAATGGGATATTACTCTTAATCTGACTTCCTTTTTTTTTGCCAGTGACCAAAGGACTCTTCCCCTAAAGTATCACTCCAAAGTTCTGGTGAAAATTGGCAGCCCTGCTCTGTCCAAAGGGAATACAATTCGCCTATGAGCACATGGAGCTCACTTTTTAACATGTTGCATCTAATTAATGAAATTATGAATTGCAGTTAATGGGGTGATAACTCAGTATTTTGTGAAAGAATATTCACTCTTTTAAAGGGTGGGTGAGGATATCATCACCGCCTTTATGAGTGGGCATGAAGTATGGAGCTAGAGTGAGAGCTGATTAGCTCAGTTTAGCATGAGGACTGGAAACAGGAAACCTGGCACAAACCAAAGTTGAAAAGTATGCCTACCAGCACCTCTTAAACTCACTGTGTAACACAGTATGTCTGATTTCTTTAATCCATACACAAACACAAATTTAAAAATGATAACCAATTTGTCCAGTTCTCCAGTATTTCTGTGCATTGTCTGAACTGCCCGGCTTTTGTTCAACAAGAAAGAGTTAAAGCAGTTAACTCTCCCTAAAACGTCAGCACTGAAAAACTTAAGCTGTGTTAAGAATCTGAGCTTTAAAGATGTTGGTGGCTGGATTTTTTAAACTTTGGGAAAAGTGCTATATTTGCTTACTTCCAGAGAGAGACCTGAGAAGAAAGCACCACTGTCATGGCCATCCCTAAAACAGCCAGCAGCCAACTAACTTAGCTTAGCACAAAGACAAAAACAGTGATCTCTAAAGGTACTGGAAGGCAGATTTTGTCCTCTGGCAGAGCCAGGGTAGCTTATTGCCCAGTTTCTGATCTTTGTGCTAAGCTACGTTAGCCTGCTGCTGGGATATACTTGATCTACTCTGTGGCAAGAAAGCAAACAAGCTTACTAACGATATGTAATGTAATCAGCATAATGAAGTGTAATGTGCTGAAAACATGAAATGTACTGAAGAAACTTTGTGTTGTGTTGTGTGTTGCAGCTTGCAGGAGGTGTGATCCTGGGTGTGGCCCTGTGGTTGAGACATGACCCCAAGACCAGCAACCTGCTGGAGCTGAAATTTGATGGAGCCCATGCCCCCAGCACCTTCTACATCAGTATGTATCTCGCCTGTTGAGCTAACTAAGGTTATAGGCCCTATTTAGACGGTCTATAGCGCAAAACACTAGCGCATTTAGGGCGTGTCCAGGTCCGTTCTGCTTGTTAAATGACAGATAATCTGGGCGCAAAGTGCAGCACATGGCACAATGGGGTTATATTTAGACGTCCATTCCCTTTAAGAGCCAGGTGCGCCAGGGCAACATATCTATGTCTAGTGGCACCCATCTTCGCTGAGGTAAAAGGGATGTGGTCCTCAGCTGCTGGACCCTCCGCCCCGCCATTTCACAGTCATCTGTCCCATCAACAGCTCTGCATGACGGCCGAATCCTGACCGTTAACTGGTGGGATGAGAGGGGTGAAATACATCGTTTATGAGGAAAATATTAATGACATTACCTGCAGCGATCCTCCAGCAGCAGAAACAATACGCATATCTCTACTTTAACATGCACATTGGTGCACGAGGAACAGCTGATAAACTTCATTGACTCGTCTTCTTTGGAGAGTTTACAGCTTTTAGTTTCGTTGATTACATGGGCCACGATATTTGTTACCATGACATAACTGTGTTCATGGAAATGTTTAAAAAAACTGAAAGCAGCCTCTCACATCGTAAGATCAAATGTATGAATGGTGTGAACCCGCCTGTGTAGATGCATTAAATAGCAGGAAACAGACTGAACTTTTGGCTTCACATGAGCTTTTTGTAGGTCTGTGGTGCTGTCAAGATAGCAATCAGCCATCAGTGCACCTGACCACACCTCATTTTAAGTCTAACACACCCAGGGGCGCACAGGTGGGCTGTTGCTATTTATACAACGTGGGCTCTGGGTGTGAAAATGACAGCTGCGTCATTCTGAAACTAGCAATGACACTTAGGCTGCGCTGTGCGTTGCATTGCGCAGAGCATAAGATAGAGCCCCATATAATTTTATCTTTGTTGTTTGTAGCCTCTGTGAGGTGTTACTTTTATGTATGAAAAGTGCCATATAGATAAAATTTGATTGATTGATTGATAATACTAAGTGGATTTGTTAAAAAGTCAATACTCTCCAAAATACAAAATAATACATTCAATTTGTGTACATCAAAATTATTTATTAAAATACATTTAATAAATCCTGACATGTTATTTGATCACTATAACACACCATTAATTTATATCAAAGCCAAACAGGGTTGAAACAGCTTTACCCTACTTTACCTTTCATTACCTCAGTGGAGGGACTTCTTTGATGAAAGCTACCTAAACAAAGGCAGTCATACATGTAGTAAATGTGTTCTTAAAACAGTATAGCTGTATCTTAAGTATTGGCATATCACTCCCTTTAATGTTATTAAAAGCCTGATCACAGTGATGTTTCTTTTATGTGCTGCAATGGAATTAAAACGATATAATGATAGGTCCACATTAACTATTAATGGCCAGAGTGAGTGGATGTCCTGTAGGCAACGAGGTCCTATCGACTGAGATGAATGTGATATTCATTATTAATAAGTTAACAAATAGTTATACATTTCCTTTACCTGAAGAGTTTGATGAGTAGTTAGTTTGAGTACACATCATCAGCTGTTGTGTTACATGATATTAACAAAGTATTGTGGCCACTAATGTTACCATATCTGTTCCACTGAAAGCATGTGTGTTGGTCAGGGTTGCACCGTTACCATTTTTTGGTTTTTAATTTGTGTACTTGCCGATACCAAATACTGAAACTGATATTTCTACCACAAAAATAACTTTTAGGTTACAGATGCACTGAATTGGAAGATTAACTCTGCTTGTTACAACAAATAATGATAAGTTCAATAAAAATAAATATAGATAATCATCATTTCCTGTGTCAAAAAAAAGCCTCAACACTGGCGTTTTAACAAAATGAAACTTGACAAAATATCAATGAAACTTGACAAATTAAACAATGAAACTTATTACACAGTTAACACAGTCAACTTAATATCTCAGTTCAAATATTGCACAGTCTCCACATTTAAATCAGTGTGATATATACTGAAGTAGCATAGTAGTTGTATCAACATCTGCATGTAATCAAGAACTGACTGTCAGATCAAATAGAGAAAGTACATTTCAAAAACATTTCGGCAATATTTATTGTCACTTAACATTTAATTATACCGATATACTGTAGGTATGTAAAAAAAGAATGAAAAGAATGGCTGCATCTAAAAATAGAATAGTCAAAATAAATAAAAAGCTACTTAGAAATTGTGCATTCTGTTTCTGTTTCCCCTCAAGTGAGGTTTCAGCTACTGCACTCATGCACTCCTTGACAACCTCTCCATCAGTAAATGGCTTTTTGTAATGACCAAAAATCCAAGTGACTCTGGGGGAACATTCATTAGCTCTTAGAGAGCGCCCGCCATGTGGAGTTATTTTTCTCTCCCTGTATCGCTCATTCGTCTTTCCGTCTGTCACTCCCTTTTTCACCTCTTTCGTCTGTCTGTATTCAGAGTCGCAATGTTTATCGCCTGGAATGCACAGATTTGATTGGCTGAGTAGCATCACGTGGGACGGCTTAACTCGCAGGCAATTGGTCAGCGGATTTCCTGATCCGCTAAGGCGGCGGCGGCGGTCAAAATAAAAGTGCCCCGCAAAATTGTCTGAAATGACAACAAGAAATGACAAGCTGCCCTCTGATCGTCTTCAGTTTGATGCAACGTACAACTTAATGCAATAAAGTGGTATCGGTGCGTGGCATCTGTGTATCGCGAGTACGAGTATATGAGCGCAGTATCGGGCCGATACCCGATGCCAGTATCGGTATTGGTGCATCCCTAGTTATGGTTATTTTGGTTATTTCCAAACTGTCACGGACTCATAAGGAAGATTGTCTGAGTAGTCGGAACAAAAACCAGTGGTGCCAGTTAATTGAAATGAGACCATGTTCCTTGCTTTCTGAAGCAAGAACATGACTGAGGTGCCACTTACAGACCTCTTGATGTAGGCCTCCCATATGGGTGAATCAGTGTGTTTGACAGCATCTAAACAGTATTGACAGATAGTTTACAGTCCTTCGCTACTTGAGTTCAGTCTGTTAAATTGTGTACAATTGTGCAATGTATTTGAAACAGCTGATTGTAATGTAAAAATAGCTACCGGTACATCATTATTCATTCAACAGCCACGTTTACATCCCCTGTTTGTCCCATAAACGCTGGCAAAAGGAAAATCAACTCAAGTGAGTGTAGTGCTTGAACATGTTGTTGTATTTTGGTGCTTCCACCCAGCTCTCCTAATTGGTCAATTAGCATAATCATAGTTAGATAGAAATAGTAAGTGTTGAAAATAGAGTCAAGCAGCTTTCGACATTAACTATCCTGAACCATTTTTTCTCTACAATAGATATAGATAATAGTGTCAGCAGAGGGTATTTAAATCTATGTGCAGCAGGGCCAGAGGTGAAACATAGTTTCAGAAACTATTTGAAGATGAATTTGCCAACCACAGCATAGTTTTGATGACAGCCATTGCATTTAACATGGGTTGAGGCCTAGCTGCAAAGCTAAACGACACCGCTGTGTCATAAAATGCAAAACACAAAAACACAATTAAATCATACTCAAATAATATGTTAATGAATTATTTGTATCATAATTACATGTAATCATCATATAAAATGTAATGATTTTTGACAGCACCACACTACAGTAGCATTGTTTCATGCAATCACACATACAGTACAGGACAGGTGGTACAGCGCTGACCCTCAGTGACCTGCGTGCGAGAATATGAAAGTCATGTGAAGCACACTACGAACGAAGTGGGACGGTCCGGCCTCTCCCAAGATCACCAGCGACTTGTGACCAGGACTAACAGAGGACTCACAGCTCATCATATGACTCCGAAAAAGTTGCACTCCCACACGAAGTTAGTCACTGTCACCTCTACCCCACAACCGGCGTCAATTCAGATTACCCCAGTCACTTCCTCGCATCTGCGTCAACTGTCTGAGTCATCTGCTTTGCGAGGAAGGCGTCTGAAAAGGGAGATGAAAGGAGAGTTGATCGAAAAATGCAGAGTTTGTATGATTACAAAATAAATGGGAGAAAGTCTCCCATCTACATCTTAAAAACAGCTACAGAAGGGGTGTTTGGATCATTGTTTGTGCCGTCCTCCGCGGCAACATAGCTGCGGTTGTTCAATGAAAAAAAGCCTCGGCAGTCAGAGAGGAACCACTCGGGGACTTTCTCAATGATTGCATCCTACCCATTACATAAAGCCTCCCTCTCATTCCCGAGGTAGGGGGAGAAAAAGCCTCGTCAGTGTCGGAAAAAATTCCTCACCGGCCCTCCCCTCTCCGTCCCCTTCTACTCCTCCTCACCGACCCCACCCGTCTTCCTCCTCTTCTGTGAAAGTTTTCCTCTCCTTCTCTCCAATCAGTTTCTTTCCACTGTTGCTCCCCCCCTATTTCCCCATCTGGTTATGGTTAGTGTTCGCAGTCTCACTTACCCTTATTTTTCCTCTAGTTCTCCCCTCCCTCCCTCCCTCCCTCTCTCCATCCCTGTCTGCTCTTTTTTCCTCCCCTCCTCTCCTGTCTTCATCCCCTGCTGCCAGGAAATTTTCAATATGGAGTCCTACATCTGCTTCTCCCCTTTCTCTCACCCCACCCCCTCACAGACACAATTACCCAATGGCCACCCTTGTTCCGCCTTTCTGCAGAATTAGGCACACAGTCAGTTTCGCAGTAAATAGTATGTTTGTTTTTTTTTCATTTGCCATCCCCTGATATCACTGATGTCTGATCTCTAAAGTATACCAACTTAAAACAACCAAAATCAACTGAACCACAGCAGAATAATCACTTCAAGTGTGCTCATGTTTTCTTGTAAAACTTAATGAACTGCACTTTTGAAAAATCAAATGGTCGCCAGACTGTAATTTCAGATTAAGAATGTAGGTCAGTAGAACTAACAAATGGTTGAATATTAGTTTGATTTGTTTTACAGTAGACAGACAACTTCTGGGTTTAACTTTGGCCTACAATACTTGCCTTAGTTGTGCAAGTGTGCTGTCCTATGAATAGGACCTTCATTCAACAAAGAGTAATAATAGAATAATAATAATAGAATAATAATTTAATGTGTTTATTTATATAAGTCACAAGGCCTGAGCTTGTCATTGTAACTTCTGAAATGGTTAGAACTATGGTAACTACAAGTTTAAAGATTATTTGAATTATAACTGACATTGAGTTTATGATGAAAAATAATATGTAATTTAATTGGATTATGGGTTTTACATTCAGAGCTGCAGTTTGTAGTGATGCACTGAATGGAAATGAAACCAACATGACACACTTTAGTAATTGTTGGTACCATAGCTGTACAGGGATTTTATACATATCCAGTAACACCTCACAAAAATAGAATTGGAGTCAGAGGAATATCCCCTCTGAGTTCCTAAATTGTGTGGAATTGAATAGACCAGTCCAGGTAGAGACTGGAACTTGAGATGTGCATATTTCACTGTTGTTTGGACCTATGATCCAAAGTGCACGTGTTCACTGTCATATGCTGCTGTTCACGTGAACTGGACGATAGCTTTCCAATATTAAATCACAGATTCATATCTCTGTGACCGCAACCACGAAGAAGTGTAAGGTAATGATAGATAACAAAAAAAAAACATAGTTGTGATTATTGATGAGCAAAAACAGTTACAGTGTTACACTTGAAGTCAGACATCTGCTGGATTATGATTCCTGATAGAGCATAACAAAGAACATCAAATACTGTGACTTGCTTATACAAAAAGTATGTCCTGATGTTCTAACTAATAAAATGATCTAGTTCAGATATGTTATCTTCTGCCAGCAGAAAACCATGTCACCTTGTAGGGTTATATTGCAAAAGTGTTTTTCCTATTCAAGTAGACATTAGGGTTAGTATGAGCAACCTTAGCATTAATTTTGAGTCATATGACTCAAATATTGTCACCTGACAAATGTTAATCAAGAATTCGTTCCCTTGTCATGTTGGTCTTTGTCTTACAGCTTGTTCATTAAAGTAAAGGTCACCAAAGGTATTCTGTGTATTGTTCACAGTTTAGTCTGCAGTGTTCTAAGAAATTCCGTCTTCAATGTCTTTTCCATTGCATCCATCCCAATCTGAAGTTAGGAATCCTGATGTCCTTACATGGCTAGACTGCAGTTTTCATAATAAACTACCAAATATAACAGGGAACAGGAAGTGGCAGAAGGGAAGGCTTTTGTATAATACACAATAGTCGGATGACTTCACCAAGGTTTCTAAACACATCTGGATAAAATATCTGGAGGTACGATATTCTATTTGCTTCATCGTCTTAGGGAGGTACCACTTTTACTATATGTTCTTTCGAGCTGTCAGCGGATGTACAAACTCAATAGGCATAAATAATCTCATGGTTGTGCTAATTATAAAAGAGAAATCGTTTAAGTTTAGTTTATAGCTTTAATGGAAAGCTGGCAGTCTGAAGTCCAAAGTCAAAAATGCATGCAACAAAACTGAAAAAAACAGCATGGGCAAATCCAAAGAAAAAGCAAAAAGAGAACAGTGACACTGGGAACCAAACAGGACCAGACGACAGACAATGCAGGAGCACGATGGGGAAACAGACAAAGACAGGAAGTGGAAAGTCACAACAAGACACATGAGGATATACTACAAAATAATATTTGTCTGATAAAATTGGTTTGTACACAAATACCTTATATTCATACACCAATGACAGCAGTCCCAGACATTGAGAGAACTCTGTTGTGAAGTATGTAGATGATAACACCATCATCGGCTGCATTACAAACAACGATGATAGTTTGTAATGTAAGGAAATCAACAATGCACAGTGGTGCACAGAGGTCTACTGCTCAGACACTACTCAGCCATTTGACAAGCACTTTGATTGAAAAAAAAAATTCAAAACAAATACGAGACTTTGTCAGTCAAGGAACCATATCTTATTTCTACCTATTACATCATGTGGTCCTTTATTTGTAGCCATGAAATGTTAGGGGATCGTGACACATCTAATGGCAATGCAGCAATGTTGAGAGTCACATAATCCATCGGCTCCTCCTTAGACTATCCAAGGAAGATGCAGAAGGCCTGAAGAGTGGAAACAGAGAGCACAATGGAAGAGGATCCATGAGTAAATTAAATCAAGACAAACAGGAAAAGACATTTAAGTAAATGGAATTATTGAGAGCATAATTTCAAATGACCAAAAATCATTGAATAGAAAAGACAGATGGGCAGGACAGGGAGAGATTGTGATTGCCATACAGCATCTGGAGAGGGAGGGGGGATTGTGCCAAACCAGAAAGCCGCAATATAAAAGATGGAGTGAGCACTTGGTCAGCCTCCAAGATATCGATTTATAAATTAGCCTGAGTGTGTGTGTATATGTGGGTGTGTGTGCGGGTGTGTGGGATAGGGAGTGGCTCTTTGGGTAGAAAAGAAGAGGGGGATGGGGGATATGACTTACGGGACCAGAAGCGTTAGCGGTCCAGAATCGAATTATGTCTGAGCTGACAAGCAGGAGTAATGAGACTGGGGCTGAACACAGAAGAGTGCACTCCCAGCTGGTGCCCAGTGGGCTTATTTAGTAAAGAAACTAAGTATCTACCAAGTGTCATTCAGGGCTGATACTGGTATAGATTATTAGTATTCAAGGGAACTAATAAGCATTAGCAGTACAAATGGAAATCATGGTTTTAAACATTTGAATAACCAGTTTTGGAATGTAACCGTACTTGAATATTTTCATTTTCTGCTACCTCATACATTCCTTTTAAATTAGTTATTTTGCAGATTCACATTATTCAGTGTTGATAGGCCCTTACTTGTGACGTGTAACAAATCAAACAGTCTTGTGAGCAGGACATTGAGTGAATGCCAATATATTGCATTTCTGAACCATTCATTTGTATGTGAATGCACCGCCAATTAACTGTTCTCTTCTCAAATGTGTCTGCACACAGTTAAGACCAGCATAAGTCAGTGAAATAAATGACCTCACTCAAATCTCAAATCATCTAATGAAAATTGAACTACTATATGGAAAAACACATAACAAGCTAACAACAGGAAAGTCTTGAGTAAGCCATTTGTATTTATGGGACTAAAACTTGCAAAAACAGCAGATTGGTCTTTAGAGGAAAACCCAAAAAGCAGTGATTTTCTGTGGATTAAGGGCTGTTTTTCCTCACAGGCTTCCCAAATTTAGAAAGAATACTCATTTGTATGAAAGTTTTTTTACTTGCTTATTTATAATCCAAAGTCAGCAGCTGTAGTAAAAGCATGCTCCTCCTCTCCAGTCTCATCTTTCCACCCAGCTTTTACCCAGCCTAGCTCACCCTGCATCAGACCTTTGACCTGACCTTACAAGCACATTTTTTACTTCCTTTTCTCAGCGGTTAGACTATAAAGGCCAGTGCACAGCTGGGATTTACAACCACACACCTCCTGGGGTTAACAGAGCTAAGAGCTTGACGCAAAGCAGAGAAAGTGCTGTTTAAAGCACATTCACGCCTGTCCTTCTTTCCATTCTGCATGCCCTCTGTCCTCCAAAAAGTCAAATATTAACCTGCAAGTCTACAGCATGTCACACGAAACACACGGAGGTCTCTGCAGAAACTCCGAGAGTTTTGTTCTTTATGAAAGAGAAAACAAGTGCAGAAACTGATCAGTGCCCTGGATGAAAAATGAGGTGTGTGATTTATGAAGCAAGTGCTTTTCACAAGAAAACACACAACTTCCTGTGAACATAACTGGGACATTACTCAATTTGTTCAACTGCCGTGAAAGCAAGATTGTGCCTTCTGCTGGTTGTCATGTGTTATTGCATCCGCACAGGCATTAAAATGGGGCGGAGGATACTCGCAGAGCTTCAAAACCACAGTGGTTGGAAAGCCTTTCAGTGGTTTCCATTCTTGTAATAACTGTTAACATTAACTTGTTTGTCTCTTGTTGTATGCTGGATATCCCAACAGCACTCCTGTCAGCCCTTTTATGTCTACCTGTTAATGTACTTGTGTTTCCATGGATATTATTCAATCTATACTGTCTGTCTGTCTGTCTTACCAGGTGTCCACATCCTGATTGCTGTCGGCGCAGTGATGATGGTGGTTGGTTTCCTTGGATGCTACGGTGCCATCCAGGAGTCCCAGTGTCTATTGGGAACTGTGAGTCACAGTCACATCAAATGTTCTCTGTGGAGTTTTAGACCTCTAGTAACACCATGGAGCTGTTTTTTTCTGTGGGCGGGTCCATTTATTGAAGTCTGGCTTGCTGAATTTAAAAAATGCCTCAAATGCAAATGCTTTATGAGTAAGGAAATACATTGATGTTATCATCGGTATAGTTGCGTATTTCCTGTAAATAAAAGGTGCCACAGAGAGACTTTTTGCAGATATTCATTTGCATTTACAAATGCCAATAGTGCTGAATATGGGTTATGCCCCTCACCACAAAGCAGGACTCAAAGGACTCAGACATTGTTTCGTTTTTAAATCCTTGTGATTTAAATAATGACAATAAATTCACCTTCTAGCTTGATACTGGTGTATGGGTGAGATATGGAGGAAGATGTAGGTGATAAAAAAACACTTTAACATTGAATTTGACTTGATGGGGTCTTAAGATATAGTACATATTGTGTTATGGTGATTCAACTTTTGTTTGTATACAAGACAACTCCAAAGGGCATCTTTAACTCCAACTCTTTGTCTCATTAAGTGATTTTCAATGTCTCTATCCTGTCTTGCAGTTCTTCGCCTGCCTGGTCATCTTGTTCGCCTGTGAAGTTGCAGCAGGAATCTGGGGCTTCATGCACAAAGACACTGTAAGACTGCAAACATACTCTAGAGTTTGAAATAGGCGCGCAACATTGAGCCCAAACGTTCAGTAAATACCAATAAAGACCGATTTTTGTCAATTGCATTTTCAGATATACAGTGCTGTGAAAAAGTATTTACCCCCTTAACCCCGTAGCCAGAAAATACAAATGTCTGCTCTCATGTTTTATTGTAAATTATGCTTGTCTGTATTTATGGAACGCTTTCTTATTTTATATTTTCATACAATCTAAGTGCGTATATTCTAGTGTTGTACAAAGGGTATATAAATAGAGTATAGATAGAGTATATTAATGCAAGTTGAGAAACTATAGGTTAACGATCTTTTATATTACACAAACTGAAGACTATTTTTGAGTCTGGGGAGTCTGGAAATAACTTGAGAACATAAGCAAGCATTGTTGAAAAATCCTCTGGGTTAAAACACAACTTTAACACAGAGATGTCTTTAGTCTGAATGCCCTGTTACTTTGTCTTAAATGTGATATGTGTGATGTTTATTGTGTCGCGTCTCCTCCTTACACTTAAGACGTTACGTACGTACACCTAACAATGTCTTTTGTCCTGTTTCAGGTGTCGTCGGAGATGACTAACTTCTATGACACTGTGTACGACAGTGCCATGACACAAACCTTGAATCCAAGTGAGCAGGACAAGACAAAGGCTGCCGCCTCAGTGCTCAAGGTCTTCCATGAGACGGTATGAATGTACATTATAAAACATTCAGAAAAAACACTTACATTCAGAAAAATCCAATTTAATTTTGGCACAAAGTAAAAATATACACTATCACCTGCCTTAAGTCAGCGGTTCATTGATCAACACCACCAGCTCGATCCTTCATTCTTTTGATGATTGGTTCAGTCATTCACGTATTCAGTTTTAGCCCACCTCTTCCTCGCTTCACACTGGGGATGCGTGATATTGGACTTCTTTGCCGATTTTTTGTGTTGTTTTGTGTTTCAGCTGAGCTGCTGTGGTAAAGGCCAGGGGACCGCTGTGCTGACAAGATTGACAGACCAATTTGGCCTGACCAACTTCTGCCCCAACTCTGGAGCCTCAATTGTAAGTGCAGTCATTCAGCTCAACAGTTGTATCACCACTCTCATGCATTAACAGCTTGGGCAGCCCGTGTGGTTTTGTTTACACTGGATAAAAGCAAGACTTTTCTTGTCATTTTGAGAAGGTTACATTTCAGATCAAATCAAGTTCAGACTGACCATGGTTCTATTTATCGTTATTCAGAAGGTTGTTCAATACCACGTCATCACTGTGATATGTTTGTTATGAGAATAATGACATTTTCGTCTGACATATTTTGATTAAAAAAATAGATGAATTTAAATTAAATATAACAAGTCTACACAATACCCTTAAACTTGAACATGACACCTTGAACACTCTCAAGAGTCATGGAACTCTTCAGAAGAATGGGCCTTTCACATGACAGATGTCTCGTCTTGTCAAAGAAGAGCTGGAACTAATAATGTTAATGATTGCTCTGTTCAACAGGGAATGTGAGTTAGATTAGGAGACTGATACCACTCTGTGTGTTAAGTACATAGCTGAGGCGGGTGTAGCGCAGTTGGCTAAAGGCTACTGAAGCAGGGAGAGACAGCTACTCTGGATCTGTTCACTATCAGAAATATGCCAATACCTCTTCAGCTCATGAATTAACTTGTTGTCTCTTATGTGTTAGATCTATACACAAACAGAAGTGTACAGTATAACTAAACAATTTGTGGTTTCATTGAGAGTCACACAAAAACTCTGGCAAGTCCCTGTTCCTGGCTGTTTTTCACAAGAAATCACTCGTCAGGTTATAGCTTTAGAGGTACTCTTAGTGGTACGTTTTTGACTTTAGACCGAGCCAAGCTTCTTGCCTTTGCTTCTTGTCTTTATGATAAGCTTAAATAAAGCCCTTCTGGCTCCAGCTCCACACTTAAAGCACAGATACACTGTCTGGCCAAGAGTCAGTGGACACCCCTAGTTATTATTGAGTTTTTTAGCCACTCCCACTGCTAACAGGTACATCAGATCCATCACACAGACATGACATTTTCATAAAATTATTTTGAAGTCAGAATGGGTTGTAAAGAGTTCTGTGAGTTTAAACATGACATTGTCACCTTTGTCGCGAGTCAGAGTGAAATTTCTGCTCTACTAAATCTGCTCAGTTGTGAATTTGAAGCACAGAGAAGCAATAACAGCTCAGCGGTACACAATTGCTGTGACCGAGTAGCTGAATGCAAGCCTTGCAAACCTTTACTGTCACAAGATTGGCTAAATTACAAGCAATAGCAAATAGTCTTGAGTCCGAGCCAAGTTGATATTTGCTAAACAGTGTTCACGCCTCCTCACATTTGCTTTTCCCAGCCTCTGAATGAAGAAGAACCTGCTGGCCCCTGGGGGGATAGTTTTTAATCTGAAAACCTAAAGTCGAATGGAGCACTTTTGTTCCTCTTGAATCATTTCACAAGGCAATTAAGTTGTTTTTTGCTACTTTGGAGCAGATTTAAATTCTCTGTTTTGATTGTTTTCCTTTGCAGAGTTGCCACGACAGGATCGATGAATTGTTTTCAGATAAGATTTACCTGATTGGTATCGCTGCTCTGGTGGTTGCAGTTATTATGGTGAGAACAACTACACACAATAACAAAACATCTTTCAATAACATGGTGTATTTCTGCCTTGACTCCAGCAGTAATCAGTGTGAAATCCTCAACTCTTTTCTTTGTACAAACTTAAATAGGCTTGTGTGGCTGTTTGAGTTAGGATTTAACATTTTAACATTCCTCAATCAAGGGTATTGAAAAACGTTTATTTTGGTGTTGGTACTGTTCACCTGTCTGTCCATTGGCGATTTGAAGTTGCTGTTCTGGAATAGGGCTGCTTCTAACAACTATGTTTATTGTAGATGAATCCCTCGATAATTTTCTCGATTAATCAATGAGTCGTTTCTTCTATAAGATTTCAGAAAATAGTGAGAAATGTCAATAAGTGTTTCCCAAATCTTAAGATGACATCCTCAAATGTCTTGTTGTGTCCACAAACCTAAGATAGTAAGTTTACTGCCATAGTGGAGGAAAGACACCAGAAAGTATACATATTTAAGAGAATTTTTACCTCTGTTGTTTAAAAAAATCAAACCAATTAATAGATTATCAAAATAGTTGGATATAAATTAGTAGTTGACAACAAATTGACTAATCGTTGTTACAGCTAAAGTTTAAATTAAAGAGTTGAGACTCATGCTATTCTAGATAGTTATTCTAGATCAAAGTATTAGCTTGTTTTTGAATAGATTGTCAATGGCAAGATAGAGTTTCTTTAAAAAAAAGGCCCCGTAATCTCCTAAAAACAGCTGGTCACTGTAGATTTAAGTGAACACTTAAACAGAGTCATCAGCGCACTACACTGGTTGGGAATATATTCATCTGAGGATTAAAGGAACATTTCAAAATTTCGATATGAAACCAACTCTTGCCCTTGTGTTCATCCCCCAGATCTTCGAGATGATCTTTAGCATGGTGTTGTGCTGTGGGATCCGGAACAGTCCGGTGTACTAAAGCGATGGGCTGCCAGTCTACTCGTCACGAGGGAAGGACAACCCCGCAGCGTCTGTCTCACTCTCTTTCTTTTCCTTTTATAAGCAGGAAACGTCACATATATTGCTTGCTGGATTTAGTCAGCTCTTTGAGAAGACAACATAAATCATCCTCCATTGAGCATTTTCATTACACTGTCAAATATTTTGTTTGTTAGTCACACATGCTGTTATGCATATTTAACCAGTGCTATCCTAACCTGATATGTAGATATTATATCACTGTGTCACACCTGAGTTACACTCACCAGCCCTGGTGCTCTAGTCCTTTAGTGATTCTTTACTTGTTTAATGCTTTCTTGCCTATGAACATGCTCTTATATTCTTGGTTTTATTCATGTTTTTCCACTGTTTTATGTATAAACTGTATATAAATATATATATTAACAGTGCTTTATGACTGCCTGAGCATGGATATTGTATTACAGTAGATCCTTCTTCTGTATTCGTCCTGCACTCTCTGCTTGTTTGTCTTGCCCTAGACTGAACCGGAGGATGGTGTATATAACCGGCGCTATTAAAGCACTAGTGTTGGCCTCACCATATACGCCATACAGGTGAACACCCTGCAGGGACTGACCAACGAAGGAATCTCAGCTGTTTTGGCTGTTGATTTATCTCTGGCTGTTTGTCATTCATCACTGCTCCAAAAGTGATAAGAGTGAGAAGAGTGCTCAGTCGTCTGACAACATTTTTTATCAATATTTCTTCAGTAGTTGTCGTCAGATTTCCTTCGACTGAATTAACTTGTATAAGTTGAATGTAGTCCTGTAATTACAAGCGATACCTAAAACACGATCTTCTTCTGCTTGGCAAGTTTGCCACAGCCTACACATGTCAATCATCACCTTTGTTGTCAAAACAATTGGAATAGCGTGGTGAAAAAAATGGTCATTCATTTGCATGCAGAGCAAGGCTGATTGTATTATTTCTTCTGAAACAAAAAATTGTTTTGCCTCT
The DNA here is from genome assembly GCA_039737535.1 of Lagodon rhomboides. Classification (NCBI taxonomy): domain Eukaryota; kingdom Metazoa; phylum Chordata; class Actinopteri; order Spariformes; family Sparidae; genus Lagodon; species Lagodon rhomboides. Next base: position 12,860,837 of record CM077784.1, read on the forward strand.
GAAATCTGTCCGAAATATATTTGGAAACCCCTTTTGGTGTGACCTTTGTGTAAGTAGAATTCAAAGATTAAGATAAGTCTAAAAGAGAACTGTACCTGGTGGTTCAGCTCTGGAGGAAAGTGACGTGGTGAAACTCCGGCCTTTCTCTGCGACAGCAGAAAGATCCTTCGTTTGGTGTTCCGGATCTGGGGTGTCTCGTCTGGTTGAGTCTAGTCCTGTCTCATCTGACATCTTGTTGTGTCTTTGTCCTGTCCCACCAGCCTCACAGCCTACTAACTCTAATTACTGCTCCCTGTGCAGGGCAAGACCAGGACAAAAGCAGCTCCCCCAGTGGTTTGCACTAAGCTTCTTGCCCCCCTGCTTCTGTTGCTTAGATGTTGGTTTGACCCTGTACGCACCCAGAAAACAGTTTGAGCTAGCGTGTTTGTGTGCACGTACAGAGCTGGGACGGACACAATATCATGAACACCAACGAAATTGAGTCAAAAAAAGTGCAAGCTGGATCTATAATGCAGTGACCTCCGGAGTCTCGTCACTGTGAGGTGGTCCGACTGCGAGAAGAGACTTCTGCACTACATTCAACCAAGTTATAGTTCCAGCACGTAGCTCCCCTTAAACAACGACTTGTCTTACCTTGAAATTAACATCTGTCAGTATGATAAATGAGTGTTTTCCAGAGTTGTATTAGACCTTAAGTGTTCATGATTTTGTGTCTACTCTCTTTCAACCGTCTCAGGCTGTTTGCAGTAGTGATATTTGTACTAGCATATAACGGCACGGTCACAACAGCTCCAGTGTTGACGACAAATCGGTTTCAAGTGCCTGCTGAAGTTCAGGCGATCAGAAAGCTCCCACCTGGAAACTTGACATGCTGTTTCTTCAGTCCAGCAGGGTATCTCCTCCACCACGTGATAGGCTCAGCTATATTTTGCCCTGAGGCTGCTGCTGCTGCTGATGCTAACGCATCGCAACGCTCCAAGTTTCACGGGTCACAAACACACTCGCGTTCAATCATATCATCTTGTGTAACCTTCCTAACATTTCATAACTGAGAACCAGTAAAAGTGTCTTGTAATATTTACAGCTCTGAAGTATTGTACTAACGAGAATCATGAAGGCTGTAGAAAGACAATGTATGCCTTTTTTTTTTTTTTTTCCTTCTTGTATTGTGGTATCTTTGTCTGGTACGTTGTCAAAGGAGTCTGGACAGAGATGGAGGAGGATTTCGTGGCAGTGCCGACTGAGAGGAGGTCAGACCTTCAACACATCAGCTAGTTGCTCCTCAGAATTATGAAAAAAAAATATGACAAAACTAGTCAGTCCAGTATTACCTAATGATGAGGGCACTAGCTGTGTTCGTCTGACAGTATTGTCCGTGTTGTTGCCTTTTGAATTAGAAACTGACATTCAGGACCCACTGCCACTTAAATCTTAACCCCTCTCTACCCTTGTAGACTTTGGTTTGCCCAAATATAAAGGGATTAAATGTATTTTACAAATAAAACAGTCAGGTGATCTTGTCTTTTTCTTTCTTCTTTATTTTTTTGAGGGCGGGGATTGCGAATATGAACAATAAAATCCAATAAAAATGTAAAGAATGATATTGAATTAAAAAGGGAACACACAGGAAGGCTAAGGATTACTGCAGCCAGTGATAACTTAATTTTACCATCCAGTCAACTGACTTGAACCTTACATGTCTGCGTCGCCGACGGCCGTGTCTGAAGGCATTATGTTTCCGGTTTGTCCATCCATCCGACCCATTGTGGAAATGATATCTCAGGAACCCTTTAAAGGATTTTTTTTCTAAATTTGGCACAGACCTCCACTTGGATTCAAAGAATAACTGATTAGAATTTGGGCAAAAGTCACAAAAAAAAAAAATTTTGGCCATAACTCAAGAATTCATACACTAGATATGACAGAATTTCACCCAAATGTCTACCAGGATAAAATGATGAAGTGATGACATTTTATATTCAGAAAGTCAAAGATCAATTTCACTGGGGTATAATAATATTCTGCAAAAAACACTGGTCACTTATTCAATGCTTTTGTGTCCATAGATCACATTTGGTCAGGTCCAGAATTAGTGACACTTTTTTATATATAGTTATCCTAGCTTATTAAACTATAGTTAAAACTTATTTCACTGTTAACAGACAATGAAATGCTTCATAAACCATGATGAATCAATTGTTAAGCTAAGAAAAATCAGTTGCAACTTCATTATGGCCATCCAAATAATCTTTATAGATAAACTACTATTTCAAAAATATAAACATCACTTACAACTTGACAATAATCAACTGCTTGATAAATTGTTTGTAAAGCATTTCATTCTTTGTTAACTGTGAAATAACTATTAACTTAAGTTTAATGAACTATGAATTTAAAGTTTATTTATGATGATTATTATAATTTGTTGCCATTGAGAAACTCTCATGTGGTGAGGGGCACTTTGCTGGGTCCACTTGTTACTGACTGTTCATTGTGAATTATGCTCACATCTCACACAGAGCTTATGAGCCCGAGGAAACGGTAAAAGTCTTTAATTCTGTATGTGAGTCACCCTGAACTCTGTAACTACATTTGAAACAGCAACAGGGATCCTCGTGCTCGTAATGATCAAAGCTGCTCGCGCTCAGTGTGAATCAGCTGAGCTCAGAGAGTGTCAGCATGTCAGTTTGACCTGAGGGTGAAGGGTCACCCTTTTTTTCTGATTTCAAAATGAAACTCATTCTTTTCAATTATAAAAATTATATGACAGTGGCGTTTTCTGACCACGAGATGGAGACAAAAGACAAGTGTTTGGGGTCTATAGTATCCTAAGTTCCCAGTTTTTAAGGTCCCTGGCAGGGTAAGCTTCAGAGTCAAACTAATTTAAAGGTAGTTACAATATCATTGTCGACATGTTAGCTATGTGTTGCCTTTTGTTGTTTTTATGAATGATTTTAACAAACATAATTTTTAGAATCATTTTAAGGAAAACATTTATGACTGAGGCTCACGGTCGAGTTTGGCCGAGCATTGCGATGATAGATCATGTCAGTTTTGATGTTTAAAGAGTTAAACAGTACCACATGTTTTAGGGAGAGGAAGGTTCTTACTTGTATTTTGCCATTGAGTGTGTGTGTGAGTGTGTGTCTGTGTGTCTGTGCGTGATGTCCATTCATCAGTGGTAGCACACAAACATTTCTGGAGGCTCACAGCAAAAGTAGTGAAGGGTATTAAAGTTTGTACATCCCTACAGTTGGTGGCTAAGGATAATTATTTCTAATTTAAAAAAAAAAAAAAAAACATAGAGGAAGATATTAAGAGGTGGAGACACCTGTCAGCATCAGTTCCAGCCCGTATATCTGTCATCAAAATGAACATATTATCTATGATACCATATGATCCCGCTTCCAAATTGGACTCCTTACTTAGAGACTATGTTTGGAACAGTAAAAGAACTAATATAAAGTTGTTAGCTCTTCAGTTCAAAAGGATGGAGGGGGATTAGCATGTCCAAATTTCAACCTGTATCACTGGGCATTTGTATTGAAAAGTCCTACTTACTGGATGAAGGAGGATGGAGTTTCGTCATGGAAGAATATATAGCAATAGTTAATAGCGCCGACAAAGTTGAAGGACTTTTAGGTAGAACCCTCCACCTTTATAAAAGGTTCTACCTGGAGCCAAAAAGGGTGTACCGGCTAGGGTTCCTGGGCAAAAAAACCTTAACTCTTTTAAAAGGAAGATCAAGTATGATTACCTTTAGCCCTCAGCCTCAACAAGCTCAGTTTTTTCAGGTCTACCCAGCGACCCTGTAAATGCAAACCCTTTCTCCTATATGCCCGGGTTTACATGTACAGCATCTACACACCTTGGACAGACAGAGCCAGGGTTAGTCGTGACAGTCAGACAGGATGACCTGTCTGACTGTCATGACCAACCTTGGCTTTTTATGACCGTGGACAATTGGATCCCGGTGAGCTTCAACAATGCATCTGGTGCTAGGAATGCTTTTGAAGTTACAAACCCTTGAATCCATTCTTTGTCGCACGCTCTGACATTGCAAAACAAGTGAATCAGAACCAGGACTTTTCATTCTGCTTTCATTCTGTAAATCTGTATTCACACTGATGTGGCCAACAAGGTGCAGCACTTAGTTTGAATATATATCTTCTTTTTTCCAACGGGAGAATTCCTTAATTATCTGATTATAATATATGATGTGTATGATACAGAATGTGTTGTTTGAATTTAAAATATACCAATGCGTACCAATGCGATATTCTCACTCTTGATTGTGTGCTGTAACAATATCATCTCATGTTTCACACTGGCAACCAACCAAGACAAAAGTCAGCACGCTGTCCCACCCCAACCCTCCGTACGCTGCTGGTTTATCTCTACACGTTCAGTAATTTCTCACAGTTAGATTCATAATTTCTCACTGTGTGACAAATAGCTGTCAACGTCAGTTCTGGATGCTCCGAATTCCAACACCCGCCCTCTATCCTGACGAAAACTGTCTCTGCCTCATCAGCAGTGAAAAACAAGTCAACAATGTTTAAAACAAATGACGAGCGGATTCCAGTTCAACAACACCTCCCAAAAATGTCAAGTGCTTTTACGTAACTTTGTTAAGCAGGTTTGCTAATATTATAATGAATTGGTTTGTTTTGAAAAATGTCTTCAACCTACGATGTTCTGAGACCATAGACCCTTTAGACCCTCGTCCTTCTCTCTGTAAAATGTTTCTTTTAATGTCTTTGACTGATGTTCTTTTGTATTCTGTATTCTGTGTGTACAAAAATGTTTTGCTTTCTATAAAAGGAAAATACAATTTAAAAAAAAAAAACACACAATTCATTTGACTAAATGATTTCATTTCCACACTGGCAGCCAATGACTTCAAAAGTACAAGAAGAGTAGCCTGTAACTAACCCAAAAAGTACAAAATAATCCCATAAGTGAAAAGTCCTCTGGACTGAATTTACTGATCACATTTTGTGTTGAAGCTCCTATTTGTAGGATAGCTGATTTTTCAGTCTCATTCCCAAAGTGTCAGTATTTGAGGAGTTGGGGAACCCAAAGCTGGGAATGGGCTCAAAAATCAACTATCTTACAAATAGCAGCTTTAATTAAGTCGGTTTTATTGAATTGTATTTATTTATTTTTAGGACTTTTAGGATCATCCATGTGTTTATGAGGTTAAAGTAAGAGGTCATGACGAGGGTGTGTGTGTGTGTTTGCGTGAGTGCTGTTACTAAAAAAAGCCCTTCCGACACACTCCTCATTACATCCACACCCAGCCTCGGTGTCAGTGGCTCCTCTGTAGGTTTGTGTGAAAGCCTCATGGTCACATTGTGGGCAGGATTGTTTCTGAGACGGGCTGCATGGATCCCTCCCCGAGCCTCTCTGCTCCTGGCACATCACTGCTCCTCACACCGTCTGCCATAATCTCCCCCAAGTATTTCTCATGTCAGCCTAAGATGATGAGGTTATTTCCACATTCCTGGGTCATTGAACAACCACCCCATCTACAGGAAAACTGTGCTTATTTCGCAATGCTCTTGATTTGAAATATTGGTAAAAGAACAATACACTGGATTTGGGGAATAACTACCTAACTTCACTCGTAGTATTTGTGTATTCAATTGCTGTGAACAGCATTCTTCAAAAATAGATTCCCGTGCGTGGTGTTTTGACAGTGGTGTGAATGCCAAAGCACATTATTTCCTCATTTTCATCAAACCATTGGACGGTTCCACTTCTCATGAGCTTTCTATTTACCACGTGCTTCACCTCAGTGAACTTTGGGCGGGTTTTGAGATGACATCACATTGTAGGTGTTTGTCTGAAACATCACATCAGCTGAGCATGTTAAAGTTGATAACCATCTGAACCGGACTCCACCCTCCTCCTGGTCCCTTTTGCTGGTTCCAGTAAACTTTCAGGGCTGGATAAGTGTGATTATTTGCAAGATCTTGCGTAACACACAGACTTGTAACATGATGTCAAGGTTTACTCATGTGGATGACAGATGCCTTTTATGACAATGGGAATAACTTTCAAACAGACTTAGAGGAAGTCACTGAGCGGAGGCTTGCTCACATGAAGATCAACTCCTGATCATTTTAGACACACCGTGAGGTTTCCTCTTGCACAACCATCAGGCTAAAAATGTTTTGAGTCATGTTAAAAGGAATGGCTCTATGGATGGCAATGTTGGTCTCTCCTGTTGGTCCATTGTCTCATAATATTAGATAAATGGTATGAAATTTGGTACGGATATCCGTGTTGCATTGGACTGGTCAAATACTTCAATCAATCAATCTTTACTTGTATAGCGGTAATAACAGAAGTCATCCCTTTATTCTTTCCAGATTTCCAGCAGAACTAAACCATAGTCCTTGATTAATTTATCTACAGAGACCCAACATTTCCCCCATGAGCAAGCACTTGGCTCCAGTGGCGTGAAACTGCCTTTCATCAGGCAGACACCTCAGAGCAGAACTGGACTCAGCGGTCATCTGCCTACAATGGTTGGGTTGAGAGAGAGAGAGAGAGGGGGGGAGAGAGCAGGAGAGGGAGAGGGAGTGGGGAGGAGAAAGAGCAGTGGGAGAGACCAGAGGAGGGGAGATTACAGCAGCCACCGCTGTAATAACAGCTTTACAAATTGAGATATGAATATTAATAATAATAAAAGTAAAATATTATTGATAATAATAATCATCATCATCATCATCATGATAATAATAGTAGAAGTCAAGCAGGACCGCAGCAGCAGGGCCAACCACCATCCATAGAGAGAGACTAGAGAGCACAGAGACTCCGGGGAATGAGCCAAGTCAGTAACATTTCTTAATGAGACATGAGTGTATATCAGTAGGAAGTCTCCTGGCAGTCAAGACCTATGGCAGCATAGCTGAGCCTGTGCAGCCCCTATCTGTGAGCTTTATCAAAAAGGAAAGTCTACTCTCTCATGTGTGAGTTCAAGGACCAAATCCTGATCCAAGATAACTCCCAGATTCCTTACTGTGATGCTGGAATCATCCAGAGTCACTATATCATTAGATATCATTAGCCCAGCACTAGAACTTCTTTTTTCTCTGAGCTTAGAAGCAGAAAATTTCAGGCCATCCATGTTTTTATGTCCTTAATACAGGCTTGAAGTTTAGCTAACTGATAAGTGTCCTCTGTCTTAATGGATAAGTACAATCGTGTCTCAACTGCATTCCTCAGTTATCTCACAAAACAAAAGGTCACTTCCTCCGCTTACTTATTATCTTCTAAGATGGTGTCTTCTTGACAACTGCAGCAACTGATTCAACTTGAAACCATTGAGTCTTTCAGTCAGAGATAAAAAAAATTCACATCAGTTATCATCATTTAAGGAATTTAAGGAGTTATGAATCCTCCCAGACAGCTGTGACGGTGATCTTGAAGGCTGAAATCAAGTGTGTTCAAATGACAGCCACATTTGGATTCTACATAATTATCCTGAGATCTGGAGTGAACAAAAGTCTTTTTCTTGTGCTGAATTATCTCGTTATCTCCAGAAACCTGCCTTTCGTTTTCTAGAGATAATGAGATAAATTAACCCTCTATCACCAGATAGCAAGCTTAGTTATTGGGAGACAATCAAATCGCTCTTGGCTTCCATACAAATCACTCTTTATGATAACAAAGTGGTTTGACAAAATCAACATGAGTACAACTTAATAGCAATATCATCAGGGTGCGTTGTCGGCCACTGTGTAACTGTTGATCGTACCAATGGGAGTCACCAAAGTCATACATTCATATAAAAACTTTAGTAGCTCAACTTCCAGCCTCAGGCCAACGTCACATCGCCTTGAACATGTCAGTGATCACAGGTGATAAAGAATCGCCACACAGGTGAAGAATAACAATGTCACCAGTCCGGTCGTCTGACTTTCATCAGTCTTGCCAGTTGGCTACCCAACATTCACTTCTGCAACAGTCTATGTCACGGTAAATAGGTCTATATGACAGATACTGCAAATCCAAAAGGGACTTGTCAGTAATCTTATACATAGCTAACAAAGTGAGTAAATAAAAAAAGTAGAATTTGAAATGCTCAAACTGAAAGCATTTGTAAAAGTGGAATTCTAAATGGCAATGGAAATCAGAAAAGGGAAACATTAAGTGTGAAACTGGGGAACAGTTGAGCTCAAATTAAAACTTGTTCTCAACCTAATCAAGGAGAAATGATCAGTAGTACTGAACACCAAACTGCTCCTGATGTGCTGGTCAGCACCTTACATGGCAGCCACCGCCATCAGTATGAATTACTGTAAGTCGCTTTTGACAAAAGCGCCCTTAAAGGGATATTCTGGTGTAAGTTTTATCCATGGTCTAACACACCTTGACACCGAGTAAGACTCCCCCTCGAGAGGTCAAGTTTGCTGACCGCTAGCTTAGCTAGTTTTAGCAACCTCAGAAAAGACCGCACGAAAACAATACACTGCCGCTTATGCCTTCACCAAGAACCCGCCATCAAAAAGCCACTAATAATGCTCAGAACAGCACCAAACTTCAGCAACAGTACAAGTACAGTCCCAGCACACAGTGCGAAGCCTCAAACATCTGCTAGCTTAGCCGGATTTGTATTAAAAACACAGCACAACTCACCCTCTCCTCCAGCAGCCTGCCTGTGTGGGGAAGCCCTGACGAGTCGATTACCGAGTGCAGTAGATTTCCGCAGCTCAAGGATGAAAATGTATTATACTCCATGCAATGCTCAGTTCTTATTATCGAGAGCTGACAGGGAAAATAACGGAAGTAATGGAGTAGTGCTGAAGTTTGGTGCTGTTCTGAGCATTAATTGTGGCTATGAGTGGCTTTTTGATGGCGGTTTCTAATTGGAGGCATAAGCGGCAGTGTATTGTTTTCGTGCGGTCTTTTCTGAGGTTGCTAAAACTAGCTAAGCTAGCGGTCAGCAAACTTGACCTCTCGAGGGGGAGTCTTACTCGGTGTCAAGGTGTGTTAGACCATGGATTAAACTTACACATTAAATATCCCTTTAATGTAAACTCCACCACAACTGGCCACAGTGTTGTTGATTTTGGGGTGAACTGTCCCTTTAACAAAGTGCTGTCGGTGCCAGATAAGGTCATTAACAACATTCCCGCTTTACGTTGATATAAACCCTAACCTGGGTGATGACATCATGTTTCCTTGAAAAAGAACTCACTGTTGTCCTAATTGCACACAAACGTCCTTTCCAGGAGACAGGGTCTCTGTCCTGTCAGTCAGAGGTGGATCTGGTTGCCCCTAACCGTGTAGGTCCCGCCTACAAACAGTCGGACCGCCGCTGACGGAGCTCCATTTCGTAGCGGACACTCAACAGACCCGGTCAGTCCAGGAGCCGCGCCCGTCCCGTCCGGTCCACGGCTTTTCTTCCTCTCTGCCCGGGTGAAGGTGTCGATCTGCCGCCGTGATGATGAGTGTAGCGGTGGCGGAGGGCTGCTTTCTGTCCGCCCTGCAGCCCAACACCTCCTGCACCGCCTATGTGGTTCCCTCGGACGGGCCGTCCGCGGACCCGGTCGCGAAAGCGAGGAGGGTCCGGGAGCAGGTCCGGATGCGGTTGGCTGAGAAGAAGTCCTCCTCCCTGCCCAGACTGGACGACTCGCTGCTCGGATCAACAGGTGAGCACAGCGCGTTACAAAAAAAAAAAAAAAAAAAGAAAAGATTGAATTGGTTGTTCAAGCCATCAACAGGTGATGGTCATTAAACTTTAATTAGGCTACTATAACTGTAGTTCTGACCTATTAACGACATCCCACCTGCCTATCAAGCAGGAAAAACACTTAAAGTTATAAAACCAACAAAAAAATGTTAAGAAAGATGTTTGTCTCAGGTGGTTTAACACATTTGTTTAAAATCATGTTTCTCTTAAATATGGCACTGTGAAAAATCATATTTTGATATTGAATGTGGATTTTATATCACCGACCACAACATATGACAAGAAAAGGGATTTGGCTTGTGAAACTGAAAAAGAAAACACAGTGGGCTCCGCTGAAGTGAAGGTTGTTCTTGAAGGCTGAAATCATGTGTGTTCAAATGAAAGCCACATTTGGATTCTACATAATTACCCTGGGATCTGGAGAGAACAGAAGTCTTTTTCTCGTGATGAATTATTTTTTCAAGAAACCTGCCTTCCGTTTTCTACAATAGCTTCAAATAGCTTCTCTTGTTTTTTCACCTTTGGGTGTGGAAGACGTAGACCTGCAACAAGTTGTAAAGACGTCAGGGACACATTATCATCTGATAAAGTGGTTGTGCTGAAATTGTTAGGGAACGGTTGCCAGCCGTCCAGCAGATACAGAGCAACACTAGCCTTGGGGATTGTCCAGCAGCCTCCTTTCTCGCTCTGTTTTGGTCTCCACCAGCTCCAGAGGAAAGGGACTCTTTAAATGCTCCCCTGGGACCGAGCTGAGGTCAAAGCATAAAGTTGTGGTCAGAAGAGCCAAAACGATTGGCTGACAAATGCTAACATGTTTAACGTGATCGTTCTTGTTGGTTTGTGACGACGTGACATTGAGTATTGTTTGTATAAAAATATGAATTCATGTAGCCATGTTAGAGTATCAGGAAACAAAACCAAGGTACGAGCCAGAACCTAAAAAGGGGCGATTTGTAAGATATGACCAGAATCCAAAACTGAACTAACATCATCATCAGAGTGTAAAATAACAGAAGCTTGACCTTGACAATGACATATATTTACACATACCTACCTGCTAAACATATGTTTAGCAGGTATGTCTGCTGAAGTTACTAGCTAGCCCCGGCCCGTCCTGTCTCATACCACTTCATACTGCAGTTTCAAATGGGACATTGTTACTTAATCTTATAAGCAAACAAAATAAACTCACAAAATGATGAGAAAAGAAATAGTTTTACACCTATTTTCCTTTCCCAGAAAAGTACAACCACACACCACCCTATTTCAAATGTCTCTCTTTTACTGAACCAAGACAAGCTTTATGGTGTCATTAACTCATCGTAAAACCCACTTCATCCAACCTCGACAGAACCGAAATAAAACCCACCAACGCAGTCTTGGTTTTTTCTCTTTCCATACCACCTCTGGTTTGGTCAAGATAACTTGAAAATATTACAGTGCGATATGCACAACTCCGTTTCATTCCTCCCCTGTCCCTGCTACTGTCCCTGTCCTGATCAGAGCCACTGTAAATCACCTCCATACTGTATCATCTTGTCTTCAAACTGACATTCGTTGGTCCTGGAGCCTGTGTTCAGTCCCAGTCTGGTGTCCGGCCGTGTTCACTCGGAGGCGGCTGAGCCTCATTAAACATTAAACTCAGATTTAGTTATGCAGTCTTACTCTATTTTCCCTGTGCAACTGCAGAACATTTGAAACTCAGAGGGGGCTCGTGGTTCTGCTCCAGAGGCAGGAGTCGTCCTGACCGAAGGGACCCGGCTGAATAACATTCACCTGAAGCTCCTCGGGCAATACCTGCTACTCATGTCAGCTGCTGAACGCTGAATTATGGAAGAATCTCTAATGTTATTTATTGAGCATGTGCAGAAATCCAGGGCTTGACAAATGTTTTGAGGTAATGGAAGAGCGACGCTATCCAGTTGCATTCTGGGAAATGTAATGCTTCTGCTGCTTCGGTTTGTACCATTCTTTTGTAAGAACTGTACCTCATGAATTTGCTAAGTTGTAGACATAATTGGACAGAATGAAGCTAATTTGACATTTCAACAGTAATTATCTCGTTCGGAGGGCGTACACACAAATTGCAAAACAAAATTCCCGACTGAACACACGGACGTCAACACATTATTACTCTTATGGTCCAGGTCATTAAAATCTCAACACAAACCAGCAGCTGTGAACCTGAGCTGTTATGCAACCAAGATGGGAAATCTGTTGCGCAGACAACATCCAGGAAACAGATGATGGGGAATTTTGAAATTCCATTTCATCATTATTTTTGGGAAGAAATCTGACTCTTACATTCACTCGGCTCACTGATCAACTGAACAGAGACTACTACTACTTACTTTAACTCTGATTTAAGCTGTAACATGTCGTGGCAGGGGTGCACTAAGAGAGCTGTAGCATCCCTGTGTTAAAGTTCAACATGCACATGCTTGTGATTGTGGTCTGCTTCATCGCAAGACTCCTCAGAGGGTTGATAGAGGTTGAAGACATAGGGCCCTTTAAGACGGTCTATAGCACACGGTCCATAGCGTGTTTAGGGCGTGTCCAAGTCCATTTTGCTGGTGAAGCGGCGCAGAATCTGGGAGCAAAGTGTGGCGCACGGCACAATGCGGTGGTATTTAGACTCTGAATCAGGCACTGGTGTGTTTTGGGCGGAACATAAATCAAACCAATCAGAGTGTCATCTCCCATTCCCTTTAAGAGCCAGGTGCGCCAGGGCAACATATGTCTAGTGGTACTTGTCTTCGCTAAGGAAAAGGGATGTGGTCCTCTGCTGCTGGACCCTCTGCCCCGCCATTTCACAACCATCCGTCCCATCAACAGCTCTGTTTGACTGCATTTGAAAAAGTAAACTGATATTAAACTGAGGAGGAGGAGGAGGAGGAGGAGGAGGAGGAGGAGCGCTGCTGCGCGTCCCTCTGTGTGGACACGACTCTCAGTTCGTGGATCAGGCAGGACGGGTCATAAACACTATCATCCTGATCAATAACTGGTGAGACGAGAAGGTGAAATACGACCTTAATAAGTAAAATATTAATGACATTACCTGCAGCGATCCTCCAGCAGCAGAAACGATACGTGTATATCTACATTAACATGCACATTGGTGCACGAGGAACAGCTGATAAACTTCACTGATTGTTTCAAACTCCTGACTCGTTTCCTTTGGAGAGTTTAAAACTACAGCTTTTAGTTTTGTTGATTAAATGCGCCACGATATTTGTTACCGTGACATAACTGTGTTCATGGAAATGTTAAAATAACTGAAAACAGAAATCAGAATGTATGAACGGTGTGAACCCGCCTGTGTAGGAGCAGCTAATGTGTCCTTTCAATAGCAGGAAACAGACTGCGCTTTTGGCTTTACACCAGCTTTTTGTAGGTCTACGGTGCTGTCACGTTCTGCTGCCTCAAGATGGCAATCCACCATCAGTGCACCTGACCACACCTCATTTAAAGACCAACACACCCAGGGGCGCACAGGTGGGCTCCTGCGTTGAAAGTGACAACTGCGTCGGTCTGAAACTAGCAGTGACACTGACGCTGTGCTGTGCGCCACTTTGCGCCGAGTCTAAGATAGAACCCTTAGTCTTTTTATTCCTGGATTGTATCACTATTTCTATAAGGCTTTACAAACTAGCACTTTTTTTAAAACTTTTTTTTTATTGTTGATTTATCTGTCGATTATTTCTCTATTGATTGATTAGTTTGGCCTATAAAATGACAGAAAATGGTACAAAATGTTGATCAGTTTTTCACAAAGCTAAAGATGACGCCCACAACCAAAATATATCCAGTTAACTGTCATAGAGAGATTAATTTAATAGTCAAGAACTAATGGATATCATCGACTAAATGTTTAAGCTCTAGCTTAAAAAGGCATTAATTCTTACCATTTAAAAAAAAATACAGAAAAATTATACATGTATTATATGCAACAAAGTGTATTAATTATCTATAACACACAGATAGACACCTGTCTGCTGTGAGAACCTGCAAGTGTGTTATTTCCTGGTCATTTCCTGTTTTTTCCCTTCCTATGGAAACTGTCATTCATGACATCACAGGTTCCAGTCAGGGTTGTTTGGAGTTGTACATATTCACATGTTGAACAACAAGTTATTTTCTATAAATTAAGATCCAGTAGTGATTATTAAACACAGAACACATCATGGTCTTTGACTTGACACATGCATGTTGATAACAGTGGCCGGTCAGCTTGCGAGGTTCAGATAATCCAAATCTATCTCGTCGAAGACTGGATCGTGACACCGTGTTAGTCTTTTTGAAAGGAAAGTATGGGAGTGGTAGGAGAAATCTCTCCTCCTTGCGACTACTACTCCCTTCTTCTGTCTGATAAGAGAACAGGATTCCAGGTTGACCCATGTGGGAGACAGGATGTAGGTTGAAAGCTGCGTATAAACTGTGTGAGATCATCTTTCATTCATGATGAACTGCACATCTTGAAGCCAACAAAGATCACATTGCATCAGGCTGAAACTCCTTTTTTGTGAAATAATAATGTTATTTTCATGACTAATACTATATAAAGATGTTTTTTGGTGTTACATTATGATAGTAGGTTGTTTAAACTCATTAACAACAAAACACATCACTGAAAATTCAATCTGGAGGGACTAAATTGAAAGAGATGCTTGTGATGTCATGTTTTAAGGGGGTTGTGATGCCATGAGCTGTACAGGAATATCAACGCAATGGAGCCAACACACTTGGGGTGGTGAAGGGGTGAAGAGCAATGGCTGTAGATCTGGATGGAATAGATGCAGAGTAGGACGTCTGATGAGCTCACTGGAAGGTCCAAGATGGTTGTGATGAAGATTGTTGGTGAAGGAGGTGGAGGAGAGAAAGAAACAGGTTGAAACTTTGACAGCAACGAGGTGATTGGTTCAAAGAGGTTGTGGCCGAATAATGAATTAATAATAAATAGAGTATTATTATAATTAAGTCTTCCTGATTGAACTTAACGTGGATGCAGTGCAGCCACACTGAAGATTAAAACAAAGGAAACAGATGGTGAGGCTGGACAGAGCAAAATATTGCAAATTTAGACAGAAGTTAATGCAATCAAAAGAGATGCTTTGTGGATGAGTGTGGTGAACAGGGGGGTGATGACTCCAGTCTTTCGTTTGTAATGTAAAAACAGTTAGCTGGTTCAACACCCCTCCCTCGCTCATTGACCACCTCGTGTTTTGAACATTCCTTTCCAATCTCCTCTTCACAGCATGTAATCAGAGTTTATTTTAGACTGGTCTGTACTTCGGTCAGTGGAGTAAGACCTGCTGTCATACTGAGTGTCAGATATTTTTCACTCGGCCGTGAAACTTGACGACTAAACGACAGAGAAAATTGAATAGGTATGATTCAAGTTGACAGCTGAGAAAACAGTTTCAGCAAATATTGGTAAAGTTGCCATCTCCAGGAAATGATTTTCTTGTATTGGTGTCCTGTTTATCGTTTGTCCAGTGCCAAGACTAGGTCAAATATTCCCCCTTGAAAATTAGGGGATTTTGGATCTTCAGGTCGAAGCGTCAAGCTCTCTGTCATGTTCCTCAGTCTGTTACTGAGCAATTTTTGCAGTATTGTAGGTGCATTTTCCTGCTGGGGGGCCACTGCCATCTGGGAGTGCCAATACCATGAGGGGGGTGTATTTGGTCTGAAGTGGTGTTTGCGGGGTGGTGCATGTCAAGAGAATTGCATTGTTACTAGATCGTCAATGGTTGATCACTTCAACTGTCAGTCTTTTTAATATTGTGGCTGATTGGCATATTGAATTCATTAACTCAACTGTGTTATGTGATATGGCTAGAATTGCATAGGTTTATAAGACTCTGGGTATTCAGGGTTCCCACGCATTCTGGAACACCTGGAACACAGCTAACCAATTCACCAGTCATGGAAAACAGATGAAAAATTAGCAAAAAAGCAAAATGCCCTGAAAAATCTTGTGCTGTCCTGGAAAACGCAAGCTGGGGACACACCCCTTGCATAGCACCCGCTACGGATACCATTATGTAACTTGACAACTTTAGATGCCAGAACTCCAAATAATGTTAAAGTTACGTTATAAGTCACTGCTAGCTAGTTTTATTGGTTTTATAGATTAACAGTGCTTTCTTTCCATCTTGTTAAATAATGTTAAATTGATTGATTGGCAATCTTTTAAATGTAGAACTTCCACAGAAAGGAACATACAGTATCAGTGTTTGGGGGTGATCCCTATCTGCCATACCAGCTAGATCATCGCTGAAAATGTCCTGGAAAAAACCTGGAGAAATTATCTCTAGATAAGAGTGGGGACCCTGGTGTTACTTTCTAGAGTTCACTTCAGACTAGTGCTGGAGACCAAGGTTGCTTTTTGGTTGTCATGGGACAGAAATTGGAGCTTTAGCTGAAAAAAAGGTTTGTGGCAAAGATCGGAGCTTGGCTGGATAGCGGGGAGCTGCACACATAAATCACTGAGAGGCTTCTTGTTTTGCAGAAGCAGAAGAAAACAGTCTCATCTTGGGAGATGGGCTTAATTACAGTCATAAAGCTTGGAGAGGGGAGTTGATTAAAAACATGCCTTAACTTTATGTAGCAACACACCCATTTTCTCGACATCTCATGGAATGTGAGTGTGAATTTCTTCATACACAGTCTGATAGATATTTGGTATGCCAAAGTTTTTCAATTAGGTAACTTATTTTTAAAGCATTTTTCAGCCAAAAAAACCCCCAAAGCCTATAAACAGATGGACAATACAGCACTGAACCATCAGTAACTGATAAATAAACAACAACCTTGTAACTGAAAAAGAAAAGAAAAAAACACTTAATGATTCTCAGTCAAGTTCAAGGCCATGTTTGTCACTAGACTGTAAGTGTAACTAGTTGAACTAGTGACATAGTTCAATGCATCTTGATGGATTCTAATCATTTGAAATGGAGCATTTATCATTCTTGGTGACAAGGAGGCAACTGTAGTGATCATACTCTTTTCCAGGCAGTTTCTGTTTCTTCACTCTGTTTTCATCAGTCATTGTATAAAAGGAGGCCTCACACAACTATGTGAGCCAGCTCAGGGTGCTCCTTCTTCACACACACCCAAAACTGTGTTAGAGTGGACGTGTCAAACTGCCTCTGTAAGCCACAGCGAGACAGCACATCCAAGAGCTTTCTGCTTCAGACAAGGGAAATGGGTTTTTTTGATTGGTGAATTAAAACCACCAATCAAGTTGATAAAATGTCGATTTATGATTTCTTCAGGAAACCACCCACCTTGTCACACAGGTTTAATATGCTGCTGTCGTTGCCCTGCAGACACATTCAGTTCATTCATTTTGCTGAATATATCAGCCAGATAGCATAGCTTTTGAAGCCAATCGCTGTCCTTAAACAAGGTGGCATGGGAAGATCCATGCTAACAGAAAGCTGCACAGGCAAAAAAAAAAAAGTTCCCAGTCATGTTTGTTTTGTTCTATGGACTTTAAGTACCGTTGGTTGGGGGACTGCTACGACGTTCAACAAAAAAAGCATGCACAATTCTATCTCGATCCTTCCTGACGTTGTAGTCCAGCAGTCTACTACGGGAGAATGCCAGAGCTGGTCATAGACGTAGCCATGGAAGGAGTTAAATGTTGCTTAGTGACATTCGGTTTGCACTACCACAGCAACCCGTCGGAATGTTTAGCTGTCCCTGTACCCTCACTGCTTACAGTCCCTAAAATGTTGTCCGTGTTCTCCTTATTGTGGTGGTCCTGTATGAGAATACCTTCACTGACCTCTGACCGGGTGATGCTAATGCTCAGGCATGCAGCCCAGATCCCCTCCCAGTACCACCCCCCCCTTTCCTTCCGTCCTGCTGGTCTGATGGTGTGTGTTGTTTTTCTTCAAGCCATTTTCGACAGGCTCCGCTCCCCCTTGCTCTCCCTGTTCAACTCAGCAGCTCACTTATATAATATTTAACAGTTTACTGTGCTCTAAAGTCTGAGAGTGTTGATGCACACTCTCAAAACACGTCGTCATGGTTGCGTTTATCACTTCCATCTGCGAGGTAAAGTAAATCCATCTGTGCTACAGTGGTTCTGCCCAATCACTGTTCGACAAAGATGTTCCGCTACTTTCGGCCAAACTGAAAAATCTTGATATCTACCTGACTGATTGGCACACAATTTGGTTAAGACACCCATGGTTCCCAGACAGTGTACCCTAATAATCCTCTGACTGCTGCATTGAAATTCGTCACTAGTGAATGGATTGCCACAGAATCTGTACAGACATTTATGTCAAACGTCAGAATTGCAATGGCTAAAGTGATTCCCTGATTCTTCATTGAAGGCTACAAAACTAATGTCATTGATACTCAGCTGTAGTTTTCTGTTCGGGCAGGAGATATATTTGTTTTTGACAACACGTCTTTAAGCTCAGTGATGGAAATCAGGTGTCCTGACGATGCAATGCACAAATTGTCTATGCAAACACCTGGTCAAAAGCAAGTATATCTCCAGCTTTGGTGCAATTTACCAAATGTTAGCATCCTAACACACACACACACAACATATATCAGTGCAACAGTGCAAATCTTTTTCAGAATAAATGACTTATTTAAAACTTGCACTAGGCTTGCTTCAGTAGTTTGTTTTCCCGGTGTTACCTCGCAGTCGGCTAACACCGTCTACAATAAAAAAAAATTAGTGGACCGACAATGGACGCTGGGATTACAAACTGTCAACAAATGCCGATGCAATAACGCTGTTTTGCTCTGTAGACGCATGTTTGATGAATAACAGAGGTACTATCTGAACACATTGCATTTCCTGTGACGAGTCTACTTCAAAATAAAAGTCAAATTGCTTTTTTGTTTAAACCAGGATTGTGTTTTTATGTCAATTGCATATGAAGATGTTATTTAAATTAAGTGTGAAACAACTGAAAAACTAATTGATAAAATAATTTTGCATGCCAGATTATATTTTTATATTTTATATTTTTGACATAAAGCCGCAGGCTTGATGGAGGGGGAGGGGGCCGGCAGTTTGAGACTGTGCCCCCAGAATTCTATAAGGAGTTTGAAGTTACACCACTTTTGACACAAGCCTTGGACTAGATAACAATCAATGGTCTGAAACATGGCGAAGTTCATTATTAACAGTGATCCATAAAGCTGGTAGCAACCCAACTGACTGTGGCTCCCACAAACCTTATCTTTATTGAACACTGATCAATAAATCCTTCGTCACATGGATCCGCTTGCAAAAAAGTTTCCCAATATTATTAATCCAGACTACACAGGCTTTACTGCTAAGAAAACAGGCATCAGTGCAGTAAAGAAAACCTGAGGGGACCTTTTGAATATCAACTTGTTTTTGACACAGTGGCATTCTGATCCAACACACAACTATTTTTTCTTTCTTCTCTTTGTCTAGACTACAGCTATCCTGAGGCAAAGAGCTTAGCCCACACCCTTGGTTTCAGTTCCAGGTCCATGATACAAACACCCAGCCGCGTCATGTCTGTGAGTACCACCTGCCAGCACCGCTTCACACAACACTACACACTTGCAAACATTTAAAAGCAAAACTGTCCAGTACAGATGTGTGTGGCTGTGATGGACTGTGGTAAGATTTGCATTAGAAGTTATCAATTTTGTCATTGATTGTTTAACGATTATTCAGATATATTATAACTTCTGTCTTATTTTTGTTGTGTTGGCCAGCATTTCTATCAGTAATAATAACATGGTACTCATCAAGTTAATTGCTGAGATCTTGTCTGTAGCCATGATTTGAGAAAGTTGCCATCCTATTTTTTTGTAATTTTGTTTTATATATTATATGTATTATTAGTTTAAGGCCAGCTCCACTAATTTTAAATACTGAAGTGTATTTA
Source organism: Lagodon rhomboides (assembly GCA_039737535.1). Classification (NCBI taxonomy): domain Eukaryota; kingdom Metazoa; phylum Chordata; class Actinopteri; order Spariformes; family Sparidae; genus Lagodon; species Lagodon rhomboides. The sequence goes on from CM077784.1 coordinate 12,880,442, forward strand.
CAGTGCTTGGGGAGTATTACTGCATATGTGAAAAAGTAGTTTTGGGTCTTTTGAGGCTCTAAAGGAAGCTGTATGTACATTAATAAGCCAACATAAGCATTTTTTTGTTGTTTATTAAGATGAATACATACTTAAGTATGCATTTATTAGCGGTTCACTGCAGTAATTATGCTTTATGTAGCTACTGGATCTAAAGCAAGGTTTTCACTTATTAACTGTATTTTTTTTAAAGGAGACATGCAGCAAGGGCTCCAGGCTAGAATCGAACCTGGGCTGCTACAGTAAGAAATCAGTGGTGAATGGGGCATGTCCTTTACCAGGTGTGCTACCTGAGAACTCCCACTTTTCAACACTTAACATTGTTTTGATGTGATTAGTGAAGTTTTATATGATGCTTCTGATTATTATGTACAAAATAAAATTTACCTCAATGTACTTACCATAAGAAATGTACAAATACTTCTACTATTTTTTAACAGGTATCATAGTTAACTGTTAATAGGTGCATAGTAAAAGGATCTATTAACCCTAACAAGGTATCGTTCTCACTTTACATCCAGTAGCTGCAAAAAACATAATTTACTTTTAATAAGTGCATAGTTAAAGTTGTATAATGAAGTTTGTGTTAGTCTTAAAAAGGCAACCAAAAGCATAGTAGAGGTTTAACAATAACAAAATGTGTCACATGATTTTAAGTAATTGTTCCTCTTTAATTGTGTTTATAAGGAACTGAGAAAGCTTTTATTAACATTCTGAAGCGTCTATAAACTGTTAACAAGTTTCTTAAAAGTGTTTATAAATGTATTATAATAGTAAAATAAGCAATACATGTGTTTATATTCTATTATTAACACTTCTATAGTATTAATGCTAATAAGCATCGATTCAAGACTTATAACAACCTTATTATCTATTAACTAACACTTATTATAAGTACATTAAAATAAAGCATTTTTATTTTCCTTTTCTTTGTTGGCATAATGTAGTTAAAGTTAGTTGGCCTGAAAAATGCCTACCATGTCTAAACTTGTTGATGTTAATTGTAAAGTCACTTCAGGGTTCTAATTCACCCAAATTCCCAGCAAAAATAAAGAAGACATGGCCTACAGTCAGTAGCTACAGTCTAGGCTGAGGTATGGTAGGGAAGTTATGTTGCTTGGAAGAAGACAGACAGAACAGGAGCAGTCAGACGATCAGACACAACCAAAAAGAGATAATAAAGACAGATGGTCTTAATACTCCCCAAACTGTCAGCAGTTTCAGTTCAGTTCAGGTTGCAGTGAGGGATTATAAGCATTAGTCAACGTTTCAGCGTTACCTCCAGATAAAGTGGTTTAGAAAACAGATTTTTATTTGACAATTTTAATTTGTTCTGGCATCGTGACTTCTTTTTCAAAAGGGATGGAATTCATCCCAAAAAGCATGGGAGCCAAATGCTGTCTGCAAATATCCAGCATGCAGTACAGCCCACCTCACGTACATGACTGTTTACACAACACACACACCCACCCCGGACCCTGCCTCTTCCTTTCCTGTCTCCCGTCTCACCTCAGGTCACCTTCAGGACACCGACCTCTCCAGCACCCCCTGTTACTATAACCACCATCACCTCCTCCCATAGAGGATCTCACAACCCTCTGCAGCCAAACATAACAGCTTGATTCAAGTTCCTCTAATTCTCTGTTACCACCTCCTCTCAGTTGTTCATTTGGATCTTGAACATCGGATCCCTTAATAACAAATCATTTTTACATCACAAATGTATTTCTTTTATTAAGTTAGATTTGTTTTATTATCACAGAGATATGGTTATCTCAGGGAGATTTTAGTTCACTTTCTGAAGCAACCCTATGTGTCCTAATAACATTTTGGAGAAGTTCCAGTCAGGTTTTAGAGCATTTAATAGCACAGAAAAAGCCCTCCTCAAGGTAACGAATGACCTCCTTTCAGCAGCTGACAGAAGAGAGCGCAATTTGAATTCTTTTAGATATAAGTGCTGCTTTTGATACAGTAGATCACGCCATTATAATCAACCGTCTCAAAACCTGGGGGGGCATCAAGGACAGTGCTCTTGGTTGGCTTTATTCTTACCTTTTAGACAGAACCTTTGTGGTCACCTTAGGTAATTACATTTAATCTACAACTCATATTACCTGTGGTGTATCACAAGATTTGATTTTAGGTCCGATTTTTTCTATTTATGTGCTACCTGTTGGCCATATAATCCAACGTCACAACATTTCTTTTCATTGCTATGCAGACCACACATACCATCTGCAGAGACCTGGTGACCCAAGCAGCCTAGCTGCTGTTTTTAACTGTTTCAATGACATCAAATGTTGGATGGCGCAACATTTTTTACATCTGAATAACTCCAAGTCAGAAATCATACTTTTCATCTACCCACACAAAAGCATCAGAATCATGGAAAATACTTCTCGTCCCTTATCTGCAAACATCAAGCCTTCTGCCAGAGATCTCACTCCCTCCTCCAACTTGTCCAGAACGCAGCAGCTCGGCTTCTTACTGGTTTTAACAGACAACATCACATCATTCCCATCCTAGCTTCTCTTCACTGGCTCCCTGTCCATTGTAGAATTGATTTTTAAGATTTTACTGATAATTTTTAAAGCTCATCTCAGTCTTGCCCCAAGTCACATAGTAGAAATGCTGACCTCATATGAGCCTATTCTCGACCCTTCTGGTCATTCCAAAGTCATCTTTCCATCTTTTTATTCCTTTTACTGCTCTTAGATGACTTATCAGTTTTAAATTCATACCTTGTGATGTTTTTTTCCTTTCTTCTTACCATCCTTTCCTGCTTTTATTTTCTTATTTTCTATGTATTGCCCCATGTTCCTTTTACTGCTCCTAATCTTTATATCTGCTCTTAATTCCTTGATGTGATGTCACTGTCCTTTATTGCTTTATTCTTTTATTTATTTCTATTTTTGCATTTACTTTTTGAACTTAATAATCTATTTTTATTTGATTTGATGTATTTAACTTTTCCTTTCTTTCCTCTCCCTCCCTTCCTTTTCTGTGATTTAGCCTGTTTTATCACTTTCATTCCTTTGACTTGTAACAACTCATTTTGATTTTTTGTGTTTTCACATTTTGTGTTCTGCCTTCTTGTTTTTAACTGACCTTAGACTGGACTTCCTTGTGTTTGGCTTGACACACACACACACACACACAGCACGGAGCCAGCATTGTTTATGAATCGTGTTTTCCTCTCTTGTCTGATTGGCTTTGTGTCAGTGAGAAGGAAAATTCTTCAGACCAAACTGAGAACAATGTAGAAGAAAAAACAACAGGACGTTTGTTTGTTGCTTTTAACTGGCCAGGCTAACAATCTAAAGCAGCAGTGAGTTTCCTGCAGCTCACAGTGAGCTTGCTTTATTGAAGGAGAGAAGAAGAAGATCCCACACCAACTTCCAGCTGCCCGGGACAGGTTCACTAGCAGCAGACGCTGTTTCTTGTGAAACTGTTAGTTAAAGGAGATAATAGTGATACTTTTTGGTCCATGCCGTAGCTGTAAGAGCTTTTCTATAACAACTTTTTGTAGTGCTGACAAAGATATGAAAGTGTGTCTGTGAAAATGTCTGTGTCAGAAATCTAGCAAAAATATGAATTTTCTCCACCTGCTGCAGAGTGTCAGCTCACCTTTTTTTCAACCCCCACCCTGCAGGTGCCCACGGCACCCCTTCACTCCTCCGGTTTCTCCTCTCGCTCTGCTGTGGAGAGCACCTCCAGGGTGAGGCATAAAGGAGCCAGCACAGTCCAGAGCACCTTCCACACCTCCCAGTCCCAGTCACACAGCAGAAGCAGACGCACTAAGTCCCTGTGCCAGGAAGACCAGGAGGCGTTTCCTATCAGTGTGTTTGTTCCTCAAGAGAAGGCCACCTTCCCACTCACTGTGCCTCCCCCCGGCACCCTAAGGCGCAGCCTCAGCGGGACACTGGCCCAGGACAGGAGCCACTGGCAGGAGGAGGAGCTCCCGTATCAGTACACCTACAAAGGCCCTTCTCACCGCACCATCAGCCGTATCACCAACCGACAGCAGCACTACCAGCAGCAGGGCTCCACGCTCGGTCAGGAGGGCTGGGCGGGGCCCGGAAGAGGGGTCCCCATGGCAGGGGACGGCTGGGGGAGACAGTGGCAGCAGCATGTGTCCAGGGCGAGTCATGTCATGGGAACGGGGCAGTACCAAGCCCCTATTCACCGGGCCGCCTCGCTCCGCAGCGTGAGGAGCGTCGGGAAAGGGGTGGATATCTTGGATGGAGCATCGATACATAGCAACGACCCGCTGGAGGAGTAAGAAATGTCCTTCATTCATTGTCCTGGCTGCAACATCTTGGCCACAGCTGGCCAGATCAGCTTTATTTGTATCTTTATTGTGTGTGTGTGTGTGTGTGTGTGTGTGTGTGTGTGTGTGTGTGTGTGTGTGTGTGTGTGTGTGTGTGTGTGTGTGCGTGTGTGTGTGTGTGTGAGCAGGATGCAGGGTCTGGACATGCCCACAGCTGTCAGATATCTCTCTGAGTCAGACACTACCTTGCAAGTTCTGGGAGCTGCATACATACAACACCAGTGTTACCATAGCGATGATGCCAAAAACCAGGTGACAGCCGCCTGCTCCTGATTGTGTTTGATTACATTTCCCTTCTTTCCCGTTTTAACTATCTATTTATATATTTTATTGTCCATTTGTTTTTCGTCTAGTCTCCCATTCATTCATCACCAGCACTTCCTGTGGCGGTGTGTGTGTTTACAGGATATGACGTGTGTTCTTCCCGGTCCTCTCTCTCTCGCTCAGGTCCGTGCCCTGCGTGCCGTTCCCGCTCTGGTTAAGCTGTTTGCCAGCGACAACCAATCAGTGCAGCGTTACGCCACCGGCGCCACGCGGAACCTCATCTATGAGAACTCTGACAACAAAGTGGCGCTGGTGGACGCCGGTGGAGTGATGTGTCTCGTCAGCATCCTGAGCCAGCCCGATGAGGAGCTTCGAAAGACCATCACAGGTTTCTGCTTTCAGATTTGGTTTGAACCCTGCTCGTGAGCTCAACCATGCATCGTTATTTGCCAGTCCATTATTCAATCACATAATCCAGTTGGTCTTAATTATTTTCCTTTTTCTACATTACTGGTTTGAAGAAGTCAGTTAATCAGACAACACAATAAAATGCTATCATGGCTGCAGGTGTCCTGTGGAACCTGTCCTCCAGAGACAACCTGAAGGAGAAGCTGTCCAAAGAAGCTTTACCAGAGCTGACAGAGAAGGTGTTGATTCCTCTGTGTGGCAGCCTTCCTCTCAGCCCGCCTGAGAGAGACATCTTCCTCAACACAACTGGCTGCATCCGGTGAGTCAAACCGTTATCTACTTCCTGGCATCGGTTCTGATCACATGTTTGTGTTCCGTGGGTTAAACAGTGTCATCGTACCAAAAGACTGAATTTGTCAGAATACTTGCTGATCAGCACAGATAAAGTGGGCAGGGATATCAGATCTATTTTCTCTTTCACTGCTGGAGAGACATCAGTTTATGAGCAATAATAAGAGTCTTTACTTTTGGAACTAACTATTAAATACTTATTTTATTAAAAATATACCACTTACAGCAACTTTAAATATGTAGGAGAGGCTCTTTAAATATGTAGACCCCTAGTTATTTTTCAGTTTACATAATATGAGCATGGCAGGCTGAATGACACTGTCACTGCAGCCATGTTGACATGATATAGCAGATAAACAGGTGTTACTATTCACATAAGCCAAGGTTCTGTTCTCTTTAGGTACAGAGCCTTGATGAACACGGTTAGTAACACCTGTGTTTACCTACTATTCCAGGTCAAAATGTCTGCTGGGAAAAATGTATATTAACAGAACTTGGGATCCTAGTACCATTCGGCATCATAGAATACAATACAGTAGGTATTTGCTTTTGACTTGTAGCCCACCTTGAAATCCAAGGGAAAATATTAGGGCACCCTTGCCTTAAATCAAAGTATCAGGCAAATGAAAAGCTTGATATGATGATGGCTTCAGATTAAAGATATTTCAGTTCATCCTGAGGGGAACACAGATCTCTGTACAACCCATCTAATAGTTATGGAGAGATTTCATCTGATCCATAAATATCAACCTGCTGGTGGCACAAGAGGTAAAGTTAGGGATAACCAAAGTCTTAAGAATCCTTCTCCCAGGATATGAGTGTTGCTCTAGAATTTCACTGCAATCCGTCCAGTATTTGTTGACATAATTCAGTCCAAAGATGCAAACTGACCAGCTGACATTATTATGTCTACAGACCTGCTGCTCACATGGCTAAAAAAAATAATTTAAGATGTAACAATCATACTTGTTCTGAGCCACGGCCAGTTGCAGGAAAAATGAAATAGACAAATGGCACTCAGGTTGGCTAAACAACGTGAAATGAGAGACTGCCGTGCCTTCAGCTTCACAGAGACCTGTCTCCACCACAGTACTACAACTACTACAACTACAGTACAGCAGAACAAGGAGAAGTGGACTCTGTGTGCACATCGTTGATGGTTGGCGCTCACAACCAGTAACCGTTGATTGACAGTGTTCACCCCTATTATCATCACCATCTTGTTGCTGCCTCTTGTATTTACCCAGACACAACATTTAAACAATACATTAGCTGAATCATCAAGTGTATAAACAATGCTACTGGGGGGATTTCAGAGAGCTCCATAAAGTTGTGCTAAAATCACTCAAACATCAACGTTTCCAGACAGACAGCTTTGCAGCTTTATGTTCTGACAACTTAGCCCTGATGTAAAAGTCTTAATCTGTGTGTTGCGTAGGAACCTGAGCTCAGTAAATGAGAGGACGAGACAGAAAATGAGAGACATGCCAGGCCTGGTGGACTCTCTGGTGTCCTACATTCAACAGGAGGAGAGGCCAGATGACAAGGTAACTCTGACCAGCACTGTAATAGCCTGTGGCACTTTCACACACCATAAATGATAATTTGAAAATCACAATGGTCATTATGGCTACAGCACACCACACTGGCAGTCTCTTTAAAATGTCAGTAGCTATGAGGGCTAACCACCAAAGCCAGAAAATAAAAGACTGAAAAGTCAAGATTACACAAAATGAAAGACTCTAAAGCATCTTGTGACATTTAACAACGTGCCATGTTAAAGAATGAGGCTTGTGTTTTTCTATACTTTTCTTATTGTCAACAAGTCCAATGACCCAAGACCAAAACCGACAGCGTGTCCTCAGTGCTTTCTGACCTCCCCACCCCATCCATGGGACTTTACTTAAACATAGATTAACCATGTAGGTGTCACATTGTAGTTTCACACAACTTTGATTTTCAGTCTACTTGATCCAAATACTAAATGTCCTGAATTAAAACCATTTTGTAGTTTTGCTTTAATTATTGTGATATGAATAAAAGTTCAACTGGAGAATGTAACTCATGAAACTGATGTGACACAATCAGCTAGACAGATAACATGAGTATAACAATAAATAATAATGTGAAGCATCTATCTGATTGGTTTGGAAACTGCTCTATGTAATAAGAAAGAGAAAAAAGAGAAGACGTTTGATAATGTCGAAGCTTATGGAGTCTGTGTATTTTGACAACCTGAACTCTAAGTCAGTATAAAACAGTTCTGAAAGGATTAGAATCATGAATAATGATTGATTATTTGGGCTGTGTTTCTTCAGCTAGCGGTTACACTGGTATTGCACTAATCAATAAGGAATGTCAGCTTCTGACCCAGTTCAATAATTTCGCTGGCTCATTATGACATCCGGAAACTGTTCTCCTGACATTCTTCTTCACTCATTGTGGTTTGGCACACTTCAGCAGGCATCGCCTTGAGTTAGGAGCACTGTCAATAAGCAACGGACCAAAATGACTTCACAGCCACTTGGATAAACCTTTGACCAAGAAAATGAATAATTGTGCTGCTTGTTTTAAACATCAACATGAACCTGACCGAGGCCAAAGGGGATGTCCTCAGTTTTAAGACTGAAAATACATGGTGGCAGTTGTGGAGATGTCAGATTTGATCTAAACTGTGTCCACCAAAATCTGATTGGGATCACATGTTAGTTGTGAAAAAGTTAAAGTTTGTTAGTTGCTGTCTGGTGTTTAAGGTTGAGGTGTTTCAACCAGTAATGCTGCTTGTTGTTTTCAGCATCAACACCATCCTCTGCAGTCTGCTGGCAGCACCACTTTTGGATGAATGGCTTTGGTCCAGAGTGAAATATCTCAACTATCAGATTCATTACCATGAAATTTCCACTGTAACCACTGATATATCTCACCATCTACCACATGGATTGGTTAAATTTTTTTAACAGTTCAGTGTTCCACACTACTGGGTGGACATTTAAACCCAGTTAGGCATATCTGTACTTAATTATGCTCCTTTTCCATTTGTTAATCCTTAATATCTTCAAGTGCTTAATTATTTGTTTAAATTTAATAGGATATTAGGTTATTTTGTGAATTGGTGTTTCTGGGGTTTTTTTTCAAGCTGATAATTTGAGCTATTGCCTGCAATCAAATCTTCATGGTGCCGGTGACCAAACAGTGAATACCCCTCTCTGAGCAATAGTAAATTACTCCTGATGTAAGGAGATTAAATTACGACACCCCAATGTGTTGCTAGTTTTTTCATAATGTCGTGTTGGCTTGAGTATACAAACCAATAGTGAAAGCAGGGAGAAATTTCCTCAGTAATTAACTGTTTAACATCAGATTATCCACTCAGGTAAATTAGCTATTTACTGCTTCACTACAGATTGTCCACTTCCACCCTCCTCTTGTCACACCTCTATTCGTCTCTGTCTGTTCAGGGTTTGGAGAATTGCTTGTGTGTGATGAGGAATCTGTCATACCAGCTGTACACTGAGCTCCCTCCCTCAGTCCGACTACGTCTGGAGGGCCAGACGAGAAGCTCTGCCATCAAGGACAGTGAGGCCATCGGCTGCTTCACTCTGTACAGCAAAAAGGACACTGAGGTAAGATTCATCACCAGTTATTTAATCTTGTGCCCCAATACTGTGCGTCCTGCACGCTGCTGAATTCCATGATATCCACACACATCTTTAAAATCTGCATTACTCAACTTTTCATATTAATGGGTCAAATGACTGTGTACTGTAATAGAAGAGATTGCTCGAAGTGACAAACCCACAGAGAGTTATCACCAGAATGAGTTTTACAGAGTGTTTCCGTCTCTTTCAGCTTTGTGGCCCACAGCTTTCCCATACTGTTTTCATTGTCTTGTGGTTTGTGGTTTGTGGTCTTGTGAATTCATCAGCAGCAGAGAGTGAGAAAGCTGTAAAGGCCCACTACCTGCCCAGCGCTGAAGTACAGCCAAACAAAGTCCTAGACTGACAGTTGGCCAGAAACACGACACTAAACAAAGGCTAACATTGCTCTGTGTCTGCAAGATGTGTCTATCATGTTACTGTAACAACTTAATAGGTGATAATAGTTTGATGTTTACAGCTTGGTTTGAGTCCCTCAGTGGCCAAAAAAGCCATTAACACTTCTTTAAAAGTCTAAGGCCTGTAATAGTGTAAATATTTGGTCTTAAAACACAAAAAATGGAGTTACTGGCAGTTAGTGTAACTACAAATTCAGATAAAAATTAGTAGGAAGTTTATATTGAGTGATATTAAAGCAGAGTAGTCAAATACAGGCAAATCTGAAATGATGTGATTATTTACATTAGTTTCCCTGAAAAGTGATTGTAAGTTTGTCCCAAATGCATGTCTGCTGTTAGAGCGAGAGTTTGTATAGTCAGAAACTTGTTGGGTGTTATGTCAGCTCCCCTGACATAGCCACACCCATTACATCCCTTTACGTGACGTATTATGCAGCAATGCTCTCATTCACTGACATGTGCTTGTGGCTATTTCTGCTGCATAGCAAGAGGCCGTGTGCTGGTGTCTGCTACCTATTATCTTTGCTGTGTGTCACTATCACTGTGTTCATATCCTTTTTTAGCCAAACGCACACAGCCTGTATTCAGAAATTCTCTTTGAATAAGCCAACAAGACTTTTGTAAAGTATGTCATGTTCCAACTACACTGTCTCGCTCTCAGCTACGCCCACAGCACGGCCGGGGTTGCAAAAACCCTTTCCAGTAAACGCCCAAAATACAGTAAATGTGTGATCCTGAAAATAAGCATAATGTGGAAGCTTTAATTGTTGACAGTAGGTATTGAATATGAGAGAAAATGCATCTACATCTGCTTTTATGTTATGTTATGTTGTATAAATGATATACTGTTTGTTAATGATCAACTTTGGACCACAAAATTAATACACATGCATCTTGTCTCACATCATGTGCTGTTTGTTAAATGCATCATCATTCTCAAATATTTTTTTTTCAACAGCACACTTTATGTTCGGGTGTAATTTTTGTACCAGTAATTTAAAAAAAAAAAAAGTCACCTATTTCTCCTCGAAAAGTGAAACTTTACGTCAAGCCGTTGGCATTGAGCAGGTCAGGCTTCACTCAGGTATCGCAGTGATAGTCATATAATAAGTGGCTTAGCAGATAGAAACCTTAGAAGTGTCCACAGGCCCAGAGGGAGGCTCAGTTTCCAATACAACAAACACAGTTAGCCGATCACATTACTCATTTCAATAGCAATGGAGTGTAATGGAGAGTAAACATCAGGCCCGCCGTTACATGTATGTCCTCATAGGCACCCTGAGAGTGAGGAGAAAGGGACCTGTTGCACTATATATGGCCTGGTTTTCCCTTTCTTAGATTATTAGCCAGGTTACGGGGAGGGTGATAGGGAGGGGTGTTTGACCAGCAACATTTCTGGTTGCATGCTAGAAATGAGAATCTGCTTTGTCTACTTCTGTATGCAATAAGAGACCTGTTGTTTGAAGAAAATTAAGAATTTTGAAGGGTGAATCTGCCACCAAATTATAAACTACAAATAAATAAATACATTGACATTTTCTCTCTCTTTGACCTCCTCTACGGCAGCGCAACCAGAATCTTTCCATACTGTCTGAGGTGTCTCGACAGCCTAAGGGGGCGGAGTGGTTGTGGCACCCCATGGCAGTGGGGCTATACAAGCTTGTTTTGCAAAACAGCGAAAGCAGCTCCACCAGTCGCGAGGCTGCCATAGGAGCCCTGCAGAATATCACTGCAGGAGACGCCAGGGTAAGATCTCACACACCATAGAACAATTAACTATCCATATGTATTTATGTTCCAAAATGGACTGTCTGACTTATTTGTTGGTTGCTTTGAAATTGGCAACCAAAAAATCATGTGATCTCTGCCCCTCTCTACCAGTGGGCATCAGTGCTTAGTAGTGTGGTGGTGGAGCAGGAGAGGATGCTGCCCATCCTCCTGGATCTGTTAGACAGCAACAGTGAAATGGAGCTGAGGCCTCTGACTGGCCTGCTGAGAAATCTGGCCAGACACTGTTCCAACAAAGACCACATGGGTAAGATTCAGACCGGGATTGCTGTTGTTTCCGTCTTCTTTGGCCAGGAAACTCTGTGCGTAACATATTTTAAGTCATACTAAGAGGTGCAACTTTCAGAGTGGAAACTATTTAAAGTTCAGAGCATTTATTGAAAAACAGTCCTGTAAGAGAATTATCCTTTGTCCTTTTTAGCTAAGAACATGGTTAGAGTCCTGGTGTCTAAGCTGCCCAACGATGGCCTTCAGAAAACACCATCCAGTGAGGTGGTGGTCAACATCTGTGGAGCCCTCAACCACCTGGTCACGTGCAGTTCCTTGGCAGCCCGTGACATCTTGTACTTCAATGGCCTGCCAAAACTGATGGGCATCAAGACATCCCATGATAACAGGTAGAGCTGACTTGTACTCTAATCCTCAAATATCTGTTTTGTACGGTGGAACACGAAGCTGCTTACCAATGATGTTAAATCAAAGGCCAAAGGTCTATTGTTATTTTAGAAAACATGGTTGTACAATGAAATGTAAGTTGGAGCCCATCCATGCTACACAGGCACACACAACATATCTACAAATATTCAGATTAAAAAAGAATAAGATAAAATGAATTAATAAACATACTCTATATACATATACACGCATGGCCACCCACAGAACATGTATAGTATCTGCAATGTCAGTGTCAGATGACATTGTTTAATTTATTCATGGTGGAGTGTGAGGGATGAGATTACATCAAAACAAGACTTGTAGTTCCCTCAGCGAGTCACCCTGTTTAGGACTGTTGTGGCTGTGGGTACCAGACTTTTGCCAACGCAAGCCCCTCTGTACCTCAGGGACCTGTACCTGCACCCAGAGGGAAGTACAGTGAGGTGGAGATTGAGTGGGTTTGTGATGTCCCTTGCTATTGTATTTACAATGCATGTGATGGAGTGTCAGTCTGAGGAAAGAAGCTGCTCTGTGGTCTGGTGCTATGGCAGCAGATATATCTGTATATTTTTCCAGATGGCAGTGAAAAGATTGTGGCTTGGGTTGGTCCTTTTGCTCTGTGCAGACCTCACAGATACCACTGATGCATAGTAGATAGGTACCAAGATGTTCTAGGCAGTTTTAATTACCCACCGTAGAGCCTAGAATCGCTCCAGAACTCAGACTAAAGTTTCCTTAGAAAATAAAAGAAATTAACTATTAACTACTGAACTAAAACTGTTTGCTTGTTCCACCTCAACTCGAACATATGTAGACAGGGTTGTGTGTCTTTTCCTTCTTTTTTCTAGTCGTCCAGATAGTTCACTATAAAGTTTTCCTGATGTCTGGGAGTGGGTGTACAGTGTTGATTGCAGGGGGCTGAGCACACAACCCTGGGGGGCTCCAGTGTTGAGCAATAATGTAGAGGAGGTGTAACTGCCAGTCCGAACTGTCTGGGGTCTGTTTGTTAGGTAGTCCAATGTCCAATTGTGAAGTGTGGTACTCAAGCCCAGAGTGTTAAGTTTTCCAATCAGCTTCATGGGTGAAATTGTTTTAATATCCTGAGCGAAAGACAATAAACAGCATTATGATGAAGCTGTTGTTATTTTCTAGGTGTGTGAAGACTGAAGTGGAGGGCAGTGGATATGACATCCTCTGTGGATCTGTTGAATACTGAATGCATACTAGTAAGGGTCCAGGCTGACTGGGATGTAGACTTTGATGTGCCAAAGAACCAAAAGCACTAATGGCTGTTAGGGCACAGGAGGGTACATTAAGACTAGACACTTCCGACTTTCTAGGTACAGGAACAATAGTGGCTGTCTTGTGGCACAGTTTCAGGTGAGAGTTAGATGTTAAAATGTAAGTAATAACATCAATCAGCTGATTGGCACATGTTTTAGTACATGTGCAATAGCTTGTACAGAGATGATGTGATGTAGCCAGGTCTCTGTAAAAATGTGGGCACATCAATTTCTTATTTCCCGCTGCCGAGTTATTCATCCATTTTATTTTTGTGCAATCAGAAATTAGGCCATGTGTTGGCTTGGTAGTGGAGTAGCCTTAGGCTTAGGGTCCAATTCTGGGTAAGATAGCTCTTATCCTGGCTCTCTTCCCTGTCTTCTTGGGGTGCTTGCACTGCTTGGGAAGTTCTTTGGTTTGGCAGGGTGGTCAGATGTTGTATGCAATCAATCCAATCCTTGCACTTCACCTTCTATGTTGATGGGGGTTTTATCTATGGGTTCTGTCGTAGATAATACATACAAAAATGTGGCTAAGTTTGCTACTTCCTGCCACATATGCATGCGCAGCCATCCCTATGCTAAATCTATGAAAACTGATTTACTGCAACAGTGCCTTTCATCATGGTCCTTGTAATTGGGTAATATCTTTGAGGTCCTGCTATCTTTCAGTTTTGCCATGACTGTGACTTCTTATTGACCTCTGTTTCCTGTTTATGACTTCACATATTCTGGAGAGTGTTCATCATTGTGTTTCTCCTCTCTGTTTATACTGTGGTATTTCCTCTTGATAATCCTCCTTATTTTCTGTCTTTGTCTGTCTTTCTCTGTCCGTCTTTGTGTCTTAGCGGGGGGAGTTTAAAAGCTGCCAGAGCAGCCTCAACTGTCCTCTGCAACATGTTCCAGTACAGCAAACTGCACAAAGACTACAAACAGGTGAGACCCACTACTGTTGATTCCAAGAGACATACAAAATTATTCAGATATTGTATATACACTACATTGCAGCGAATACATAGTACATCACCATGAACCACCTAAAGATTCACTTAGATAACCAATAACAAGCACACACACTAACTTTGACAAAATAACTGATAAAGTGATGCCATTCAATATCCAAAAGGTCAAAGGTAAACTTCACTGTGACATCAGAACGTTCTGTTAAACCCTTTTCTGGCCACTGTTCAACACCATTACCTAGCAACAGAAGGGGAGATTGTGACAATATTTCACATTTGCTCAGATGCGGAATTAGTAACACTAATGTTGGGTGAAACCATTCTGTTTGTAGAGATCTTTCGTGCTGCTGTTGAAGAAGTGCGTGAAGCCTCCACCTTTTGCAATTTGTAGCATCCTTGCAGCAGCGTCCATATTTAAAGCACTGTAGCCCACCATAAGCATTGTTTTTGTTAATATTGAGTTTCAGGTGATTGTCATTGCACCGTATAATCAAGCTCTCTATCAGTCCTTCTTAACATTAGCTTTCATTTGGAGGTGTATTTGTGTCCATGTAACAAAGTCCAATAATATACTTCACTGTCTCCTTGAGTAAAACCCTCTAGGTTTTAACGTCATTGTATCTTACAGCATTTATCCTTATATCCGTTATAATATATATTAAGTCTTATTAAGTAATTCAGATTGTAGTAAGGAGCAGTATTGACATTTCTGCTAACAAGATGAGCAGCATTAATCACAGCCTGTTTTTTTTCTCTCGACTGGAATTAATATATTTTGGCGACTCTGCAACACAACATTAGCAACATGGCTACTGCACAAAAACAACTGTAAAAAATCCCAATCCGACCTCGAATCCCTGATTGTAGTGACATGAAAAGGCAAAGAAACTCAGACCCAGTTGTTTTAATACGCAGGCAGATTGTGTTACTTACTGATGTAGTAGAAGGAATATTGTTTTTTAACTGTCTCAATTCCAAGGAAAGGCTATCTCATAAAACAGTTATCATCCTCCCATTACTGCTCCCGAAAAGTTGCTGGCCTTGCGCTGGAAACCTCCACATAAAGACACAAAAACTCATTTGATCATTACTCATGTTGACATAATCAATATGGAGTTATCAGTCGGAAGAATGCACGGGGCCAGAGCTGGTTCTTTCTCAATATGACAAACTATGGCAGATAAAATCAAGGAATTGCAGTTATTCTATTATTGATATTAAGTTGTTCATTTTGGTTTTGTGTAATTCTAGTGTGGAGATCTTTGAGCGTTGGGTGGGGGGTGGAGACGCCTGGTATGGTTTTATTGTATTTCACGTTGTTGAATAAAAATGTTTCAATAAAAAGTCAATCACCAAAAAACATCTTGGTGGTAAGGGGGAACATATCAGTGCGGGATCAGACCCAACAGCGGCGCTCTCCATCAAGCGTGGTGGTTCCGCAGTTATTCCAGCTGTTCCACCGTTAGTCGGGAATAGCAAATAGTGAAAACAATGCTTCTTCCTGTTTCGGGCTGTGCAGGGGCAGACGCATTTCCTTTGTGTCATAATTCCACCTTTGTTTTTTCTGGGAAAAATTTAGCCCAGTGGCAGACCAAGTAAAGTGAGGTTTATAGGGAACAAATCCATTCATGGATGGTGTTTTTTTCTACAACCATTACACTGTGCAATCGGTACTTCACAATGATAGGTTAAAACACAAAGGTTTGTCTATTGCGTGTGTATAATGATCTATTAAATTGAGTTCAGTACAAATATTGTAGTTCAAACATAATTGCCTTGGATGATGGTTGTTGTGTGGTTATTACTGTATTACTGATTGAAAAAAGCCTAATCACTCCCCCCAGATTTAGCTATGGTCTTATTGTGCAGTGAGACAATACAATTTGCACTACTTAATTGCCTTTTAAAACTGTTATCGAATAGGCCTACATTTAAGACGCAGAACCAAAACAACATAGCACTGTTATATAGTATTTTTGAGTGTTAATGAAGACATGAGCCTCAAGTTAAAATGGAGAGCAGAATGTGTGGGTGTGGATAATTTCCACCAGATGATTTTGTAGTTTGCAGCTGCACATATCTGGGGGGTGGGGGTTTACCCACATGACCTCCACTCCTCTCTTCCTATTGGTTCTCTTCTCCCTCCTTCACTCTGTTCTGAAAGCCTGCATCTCGTCAGCCTCTGGTCATGCCTTATCTGGGAAGCCTGCAAATGCAAATATTTTCTCTAGCTGATTAGACTAAACTAAAGTTCTTCTCCGAGGTTGGGTTGGCTCAATATCGGTCATGTCACACATAGGGAACTCAGTGGTGATATTCTGTGATGACAGTGATGGAGTCAGCCTACTTGAAAGTGAGGTGTTGCGTTATTGGTTTGATAATGGCAACAGGCACCTCCTAACATAAGCTACAAAGTAACAGAGATGCAGCAGTTTTTTCATTCACAATATTTAAGACCATATCAACCGATTTTTGGCCACTCTGAGGCAGCACAACAAGCTGTCAACAGACCTCTGATTAATTATCACCATATAAAGTTAGTAAGACAAATGTTCATGTGCACATCTAGAAGATACATGATTGTTCATTTTGTGTGTGCACCTGATGAATATAAGTTCAATACACTCTTTTTTAGCCATGTTTTGATCTCCACCAAATTCTGAGAAACATATCCTGCTAAATAGCAGCTACATATTCATCAGCTAGTTGCTGACTTTGTCCGTTATTTGGTGCTGGGTTAGTAGTGTTCAACAGGTTTTTAAAGTCACAGTCAAACAGCAGTTAGAGTGTTACATACTTCAAGTCAAACAGAAAATGTGAGCAGACTTTAATTCCAAGGGGGATCTAATAAGATTGCTCAGATTGATATGAAAGAGATTCCGGTCTGAGACCTTTAATTGACTACAGTTTGGCATTTACCAAGAGATAACACTCTGCAGTAAACAAGTACATGAAAACAAGTACGAGTGATGAAAACTTGGTCAATGTCTTAATTTTTTTTTCAGTGGCTCTTTTAGTTTCGGTTTTGCTGAACACAGCTGCCGGGAAACAGCACGCAGTAGATGAGAGCTGTGGAGCTGTGAGAGTGAACTCAAACAGAAAGGTTGTATTCAGACGAATCAGGTGGGAAGAGTTGTTCTTCCAGAGAAGTTGGTTGCAGTGTATCATCGTTTTCCCCACAACTCTGCTTGAAAAGGAACAACTCAGTTAAGGAAGAAGTAAGACCACGGGCAGTTCTAAATTAGTTTTTCTACAGTGGGAATTTTTGAATTCGGGGGTGAACTCAACAATGTTAAACTACAACTACGACAACAAGTTGGTTTGTCCAAGTTTATGAAGTTGATAAAGATCTAAAGTGAGCAGCTAATAAGATTACAGCAGTCTGGGCATGAACAGGAGAAGTAGCTCCTTTTATAGAAGGAGCTTTTACCAATCTGCTGTGGAATGCCACACGGATTATGTTAGATAGCATGCTCTTCCTCTAATAACTGCTGTAAGGGTTTTTCATTTTAAGTGGAAATAACAAGAACAAAAGACAAAATTAAAAATTCCAGTTTAGAGATGTAACAATTCTAAATTCCTGGATTTTCTAACTCCTTCTCTCTACAATCTTGTGAGGATTCCTGCCTGATCTACTGAATACTCTACTTGTGTCTATCATAGCTCTTATCTGGCCTTGCTGTGTGTTAGTTTCTTAGTGACTGCTCTCAGCTGGAATGCAGAGAATCTGGCTGAGATATTTTGGGTTTGTCTCTTTTGTGCCTTCTGGGATGAATAAAAGAAGAGTCTGGTTAGGTGGACTTGGCAGTCCTTGAACACTGTTATGCTCCTCCTGTTTAATGTCTCTTCTCTCCACACACACACACACACAAGCCACAGTGAAAGTGAACCTGACACAGCAAACAAAAGTGGTGTGTTTATCTGACTGCTGGGTGGCCATGGTGAAGTTATTACATTTCATAGATAACCCGTTGTGATCTCCTCAACCCAATCTCATGCAGTTCACACAACATTCTGGGCTGTCTTCACCAGTCACAGTACAAACAAACTGGTCTGAAAGGAAATATCTGGAAACATTTCTTCTGCACTCTAATCAGCCTCTTTTACAGCAGCAGCAGACTGACAGCCCACCAGTTTGATAAACCCTCTGTAGTACACACAGAGCTCCAAAAAGGCTAACAGCAAGTAAGCAAATAGCTGGTTAACATAGTGGAGCGTTTAGCAGCGATAGAGCCACATATTCCCCTCTGCAGCTGGTGGAGTTAAGAGAAGAGTGAATATTGGACTTACATTTGTCAGCTAATGCTAATGTTGCTCCTTATCTCCTGGAGATACATCTAATAGGCAACTGGTTGCTAACATGTTTGCTGAAACAATTTTATAAGGCAATAAAGTCAGTGATGAGAGTGTCAATGTGATGGTGTCAGTGTCCCAAATGGTAATACATAATCTACTGGATTAATGATATAATATGTAAGAATTCTCATCAAAATGTCTCAGTGCAACTAGACCTTTGTAATATATTTTGTTGAGCTGTTTACTTGAATTATTCCAAATGTTCAACGATGTTCAAATCCAGAGAAATCAACAGGTTTACTCAAAGAACGGTGCTTTCAATTCATAACATCATTATCGTAGTCATCCAGAATGTGGATAAAAACTTTAAAACATTACCTCATCCATGAACATCTGTGCCTCACTCACATCAGATAAACATTAACGTTGTGTGCATCACCAGTTTTTAACAGACTGCAGCTGATTAAAAACTCATGTGCAAGTGAAAAGTGCACACAAGACAGTAAATCACACTGGGAGGTTAGAAAGGTACAATCTTGGCGTGCTGAATTGCACAGAGTGCAGAAAGATCGTGATGCAAATGGAGGGCAGGACAAGCTGGGTATAAATGTTTAGCCCAAACGCTGCATACTTTTAGGGGAGCATGTTTAAGGTTTTGACATCGTTTGACAGTATTTGCACTGTTTCTTTTATGTCTTTCAGAAAGGGTTTGCCAGACGAGACTTCACAGATATCACCGTCTAGACTGCAGCGCGTGATGTGATTCAGGATCAGGGTCGCTGTGAGGAGAAGAAGACGAACAGCAGAAGGATTTAATGAGCAGATGAACTGTGATGGACCTGCAGGGGCGAAGCGGATTGGGGCCAATGGGAAGATAGACTTAAAGTTTGTCCTCTTTCAGGTGGTTGTGTTTAAGTTGGCGTAGTTTAAAGCAGAAAGACCGTAACAACCGGCGCTCACATACTGTGGACTTCACCCCCCAAACTATCATGTGCTCTGTGTGTGTATTACGTCTGACTGATAGTGTTATTTGACACTAACAAAGATTGTTTTGGACTGGTGTTGCGAATATCTAATACATGATGCCTTCCCTAGATAGACAACTAGATTGCGGCCCAAAGTCTGTGAGTCAGAATCAGAATAGTAGACCGTCGGCCCCTTTCCTCTGCCTGCTTTCAAACTGATTGTATGATCTCTGCGCTGAGAGGGAGCAAGTTAAAAGCAGGAAAGTCCTTCAGGAAAGTGCAACTAAATGCTGAAATTTTTTTTTTTACAAGTAATGGACATGTTTTTTCTGTTTTTTTTGTTTTCAAAAAACAACAAAAATGGACTGCCCCTCAGCACATAATTATCACTGTTATCCTTCCCGAGCTAAATATATGTTTTAAAATTTTTTTAAAAATGGCATCAACAAATAATCATGCTTTGTAGGAAAGTGGGAGGTGTGTACATAGAAATAATGTAGAAAAATACAAGGCGATGTATTCTCTTCCATCAGATGGAAGGAGCTCCAGATACTCAGAGCTACCAGAGCTTCATGAGGAACAACACAAGTCCAGTCAGAGCTCTGAGGAAACGCCAGGTACCTAACACCCCAACAATGATTATACAAATACTTCTGTCTGTAGTATTGAACTCTTAAAACTGAAGAGAATTGTTGCTGTTTTGTTTTAGTTTTTTGAGGCAGTTTTTGTGTGTAGCATTAAAACAAAAGACATTCTAGCAACATAAGTTGTATGTGGTCAGTCATGATTCCAGACCTGAATTATTAACCGACTTTTGTGACGATCAGATGCGTGTTTGTGCTTAGTGCTAATTAGCTAATCTTAGCATACTAAAATGCTAAACTAAGATGATGAACATGGTAAACATGGTAAACTTTATCTGCTAAATTTAAGAATGTTGCTCAAAGTACCACTGTAACCAACACAGCCTCACAAAGTAGCTTGTGTGGCTGTTTTTAGTGTTGTTAAGATGCAAATGATTTCGTGTTTTTCTTTCAGATGTTGATCATGAATGACAAGAAATATGTCAGGAATAGGGAGCTGTCCGTAGCAGCTCCAGATTTAATATAGGTTTTGATAAAAACAATTTGTATCCACTTTATTTGTATTGCATTTGTTTATCTGTCTATTTTTCATATGTACCTGTTTTTTAAATGCTATCATGCACAGAAATGAAAACATTTAATCTTCACTTTGTTAAAAGAAGGAAACTGAGAAAACAGTGTGAGAGGCCACCATGGCAGTCTTAAGAAGAGACCATCAACCCCCAAAAACAGACTTCACCAAACATCAGATTACTGTCCAAACACCTTTTCACCATGTGAACGAGTCAAGAGCTGTGCTAAATGTGTAAAGTAAAAAATAAAGCAAAAAAAGTGTTAAGCTGTGCACAGAATATAACGCAGATCAACAAAAAAGTGCAGTTGACCTGTCTTCACAAAATATTATCTGGTGCTCACAATTAAACCCTGACCATTAAAATACACTGTGTGTTCAGCAGAATAGGATCAAAGAGTGGAGAAAATAGTCCTCCTTAGAAATAAGGGATCCAAAAGGGTTCTTCTACAAGGGCTGAGGTTCTACTTGGAACCATTTGCTTCTGAAAAACACTGTCCTGAAGAAATGGTTTTTCAAGAGTTCTTGGCAACACTAATGGTTCCAGTAAGAACCATTTTGATCCAGAGAACCCTTTAAAAACCCTTTCCTGAATAAAGGGTTTTAAAAGGGTTCTTGGTAACACTAACGGTTCCAGTAGAACCATTTTGATCCAGAGACCCTTAAAAACCCTTTCCTGAATAAAGGGTTTTAAAAGGGTTCTTGGTAACACTAACGGTTCCAGTAAGAACCATTTTGATCCAGAGAACCCTTTAAAAACCCTTTCCTGAATAAAGGGTTTTAACAGGGTTCTTGGTAACACTAACGGTTCCAGTAAGAACTATTTTGATCCAGAGAACCCTTTTTTGGAGAAAGAGTTCTTCATGGATTGTTAAAAGCATGGGTATAAGATCCTGTATGGGTTCTTTGTAGAACCTCTCATGGGGGGTTCTTGGTGGAACCTTACACACACAGTTCTAGGTATAACCCTTTATGTTGGGTTCTAGGTAGAACCCTCCAAAAGGATTCCAGGTGGAACCTTTTTAAAAGGTTCTACCTGGAGCCAAAAAGGGTTCTCCTATGAGGACAAGCCGAAGAACCTGATATGGTTCTACTTAGAACTTTTATTTCTAAGAGTCTATGTTATTTGAGAGAAAAATCCGTCTGCTCAAAAATAAAACTTTGATTAAAAAGCTGAAGGCTCACAGTGTCTTAACAGTGCAGCAGGACAGACAGTGAGGGGTGAACAGAGTTGAAGCCCGGATGACAGAGGGGCTACTACTGTGGAGGCGGAGTAAGCGAGGGGATTTCTCAGGAAGGACGTGTGGGGGAGAGCTCTGCAACCTCCAGACCTGGAGCTTATCTGATGGAGGATGGAGGAAGGGAGGGCCTGACTCGGGAGTGAAGGCCTCTGGATCAGCACTGGGAGAAACTGGAGCGAGGGTCTTTGACATAAAGACCAGCCACCCTTGAATAGGAGAAAGAGCTATATAAGGCGGAAAGATCTCCAGCATGCTGCTGATAGTTATTCTCATCAACATTTACGTTCATTCTCTTCCACTCAGTTTACAGATCATCAGGCGTATTAAGCTGCACACAGGAGATGTGGACAGAGAGAACAGCGTCATTGTGTTTGGACTATGCAGTTGTTTCAGATGTGTCTTTTCTGTCCCTCATGAAGTGTTACCTGTGTTTCCGTTTTTGTCGTCCACACATGCCAGCTGGTTTACTGGTCATATCCTGTTGTTACCCTCTGTTCTCACCACCACATCATCCCCACCCACAGAGCGTGTTGTGTTACAGCTTGTTCTTCCACCACCAAAAGCCAAACAATTGAATTAATGCTGCTTTAAACTGAGTGTGTATGGAGGTATGAAGATTATAATAATCATGGTAAACATTAGAATTGTTAATAATTATCAGACAGCAACTTTTTTTTCATGGGACTAGGACATTTTTTCCCAAAGCAGTGGACAGAGAGTTTTGATGTTGTTGATTTGAGCCTCTCCCTTTTCTGCCTCTTCATACTTCTGACCCCCTACACTGCAGGAAAACAGTGAACTTTTTTCTTCCACCACATTTATTTGAGAGCTGAAGTTTTAAGTGTAGGTGTGAGATAAATGTAGCGTTTTATACAAAATGTGCGACCTTTCTCTCAGGTCATTTTCTGTAAGTGGCAGTTTGATGTGAACGTAATTCTACATTTTGTTTAAAACCGTATTTACAAGCAGTACTCTATCAGCAGTCTGTTTTGCAGGGATACAATGAGCAGTAGGCTGGCTGTGATGCTAAGATACACGGTAAGTGTCAGGTAGTGATTGTGGAGTAAGCCTCGGTGGCTACGACCCACTCTCCCCTCAGGGAGCTTCAAAGTTTCATCCACTGTAATCACAGGGGTCACAGATGAGCCAGTGGATTTGTCTCTTCCCTCCAATCTAACAAACCTCAGCCTCAGCCTGAGCATTCCTGACCTCGGTCACAGAGTTTCTGAAGGTGGATGAGATGGATGCTGCTCAGATGGCTCTTCCCTGCCCTCTTGTGGCAGTGCTACCGACCAGTCGCTGTCTCTGAGGTTCTCGATGTTGAGCTATTTCACTCAGCACAAACATCCAAGAGCAATCACTAAAGTGTTGGATGGTACATGTAGACAGCAAATAACTGATTCTGTCGGACAGTGTGTAAAAATGTTTATATTTTTATTAACTTTGAAACTGCTTTCAAAGTAGTTGCACGACTGCTCAAAAGTTACAAAAACTTTGAAAAAAAGGCATTTTTTTCTGTTAAAATTGAATTAAATTCTCCAGAAATAAAGTCTAGACATTATTCATATGGTAAATTACTATTTTGACAGGAAATGGTTGAGTTTTAATGGAATATATACAAAGGTGAACAGAAAAACATTTTCAGTAACCATCACTCCTGTGGTCAGTCAGCCTTTTGTCATGTTAAGAAGCAATAAAATTGGCCTTCCTTAGACTACTTGTATATCTGGAGCATTAGCATTTTTGGGCTGCGTTATCATTACAAAACTAGCCTAAGGAAGGCAAATTATATTTTAATGCTATCGGGGAGTAATGTAGCCTTGAGGGGCTTTACTTGGGTTGGAAATGTGTGTCCATGAGTGTGTATGTGCTAACCCTAACTAATGTTCAGGCAAACTCACTTTTTGCTGACCTGCCAGATCCTGGAAAAGAGCATATCCATCCTTTCAAGACAAGGGATGCTGTGTATGGGTCCCTTTATCTCCAAGATGGAGAGGTCCAAACTAAGTCCTGCTAACCAAGGGAACCGCTCCACAGAAAAGGAAAGGAAGAAAAGGAAGAAAAGGCAGAACTGGCGTAAATCACACGGTGCAGAAAAGATCCAGTGTAGGTAAAAGTGCACAAAGGTTGCCAAGATGCAGCTGTGGCTGGAGGAATGTCCCCTAACAGCCGGGCTCCTCCTCCTTGGCACAGGCAGAGGCGCTCTCATCCTTACGAATGACAATGTGAGAGGGTCATTTGAGTACAGGGGCTCAGCTGATCCCAACACTGACAGGTATTCTAATCTTTCAGACAAAAATTAGACTGCTTGGCCTTTGGCACCACTGAAGGAGATAACAAACCTCAAAGAAGAAGACAAACGCAGATGTTGTTCTTGTGATACTGCCGATTAAGCAATGCAAACAATGATAAACATTGCCTTAGTAGAAAACGGTATAACTGCTGAGTATTCCCCTAAAACAAAAGATGACTGTGCCCATCTTCCCTCCTAATATGACATCTTATTTGGATTCAGAGTCAAGAGGTGAAGACTGACATTCAAGTTTTTGCCACTAAAGAGTAGTTTGGAATCAATTCAACTTAAAGAGGCATTTAAATACATAAATCTGAAAGTACAAACCTGTAATTTGTTGATCTGATAGGAATGTAATTCGGTCCTGACCTTATACCAAAGAAATGTGGTGCCTATACACATTCTATTACATTCTATTCTTTTTCCATGTATTTGTTTTTGGAAGGCACATGTAGACAGAAGATTTCATATCATTATTGTTGTTGTTGAACTGATCAAAAAGTGCAGACCTGTGGTAGAGATGTATTGAACATAAAGGTATGAATCACTTGCACAGTCACATATGCGTATATATGTACATCTGTGTGTGTATGTGATATGTACATGTACAGTAAGAAAAGTTACTACTACTATGTTTATTAGCATCTTTAATCGGCCATTCAATGTGTACCTATTCCAGTGTTTTCTGTTTTCCCATATGGCTTTAATAAAGGACAAACTAACTTTAAACGCACCGTACAGTTTACAAAGTCACACATCCTGCAAGTGGTGGCGCGCTGACCACGCCTGTTCTCTGATGTGCAGGCGGAGTGCAGACCGTGAAGGCAGCATTAATGTGAGTCACATGACAGGCCAGCTTCTGCGACTGATCTGATACACATAAAATAACCATGGTAAGCACTTTTCTAAACTAAATATCATTCTGTGCGTTTGCATGTTTCCTTCGAACACCTGCCTGTGTTAAATGTCGGTCAATGGAACAACCAGTGTCGAGTGTCTACATTAAACTGACCTAAAATCAGACTTGTATGTGAGTGCTACCATGGCCTAACGCTTCTGAGGCAACGTTAGACAGCGGATAGCTCGGCTAACAAGCTACCCACTGATTGCAGGCGAGAAGCTAGGTGTTCTACTTCATTTGTATTATTCGCATTACAACAACAGACCTTGCAAAGCCCTCTGTTCGGCGTTATGTGTTGTGTCAGATGAGATAAGGTTAGTAGGTATAACCCTTGAGACTTGTAGGACGAAACAGGTGACGATTTGACAAGTAGGGCTAGCTGTTGTTAGCTTGCTCTTCCGCTTTGCTGTGTCATATTTCACTGAAGCGAAATGTTGTGGACTGAAATCGTTCCAGCGTTAACAAATAGGACTAGTGTCGGCTGTTTAGCACCAGTGTTGTACCCAAGCTGCCGCATATACTCTATATGATATACATATTTCCGCAAATGCAAATGCACGGATGTGTTTGGTGCGAACTTGCCTGCGCCACCCGCACACATTTGACGTTGGCTAGCTGAGTACATACAATCTGATCGTGCTCTAATGGAAATTGTAACTGAGAAGTGAAGTTGGGGGACTTACTTTGGACCAGCCAGGGTCCCGGAAATAGAGGCCCTGATCATGTTTTACGCAGGACATTGTCACTGTCAATAAGAGCACTTCTGGTTTGAATCAGATGACAGAGCGATTGAAATCTGCCTGGTTAAAACATCTGTCCAAACACTGAATAAATCTATTAAATCAAATCACTGGCAAGGTCTTCAGTATATTAAACCCAGTAAGTTATGTCAAGAGTATTGTGATCTTGCTTTATAAAAAGAACCAAATAATGTGATGTTGTCAAGGTGTTCCCACCTCTCTAGTCTCTATTGTAATTCAGTCCAGTCCACTGAAGAAAAGACAACTGCTAAGTAACTTAAACTAGATAAATACGTCCTCTTCCAATTCAAAAGTGATGTTCATGTCTTTCTTGGTTCATTCTGCAAAATGATGTTAAGAATTGCTGGTAGATCCATCTTCAAGATTCATCTAAGTTGTATTTCCATTCTCCTGGTATTTCAGCCGACCACACAGCAGTCTCCCCAGGACGAACAGGAGAAGCTTCTAGATGAAGCGGTGCAGGCTGTCAAGGTCCAGTCATTCCAGATGAAGCGATGCCTGGTAGGATGATTGCCATCTGTTGTAAATATAACTGTTGTGTTGATAACTGTGTAAACCATTAGTAACGCACCCCTTGTGATGAGCTGACCAACCTGAAAAACCTATTTACTGAGGGAAAATACTGCCATCTCCAGCACACATTTTCAGAAGTGTTCTATAGGAAAATGGCCTCCGCATCATGCATTACAGTTCAAGGAGAACATTTTTTTTTTTTTTTTTTTTTTTTTTACTTCATATATCAAGGGCATGTTTTTTTTGTTTTGTTTTTTTAAATAGATGGTCTGGACCACTGAATCACTGCTCACATCTCAGATGTTTTACCATGATCAAATAAAATTACATGATAGAGTGAAACAAAATGGCATTCTACTATACTACTAACTGCTGGTGATCACCATCAGCTGCTAGATCCCCTTTAAAAAAAAAAAAAAAACTTTATTTACCTATAAAATACTATCACATGATTGAGAGATAAACACAGATGCTTTCATACAGGGAATGAGGCTGACTGAATGCTTTGCCAAGTTTGCTCCTGTGAGAAACTTAAGAGGGAAAGTTTATCGGAAGAATGCTGTACATCTCTCCAGAACACGTGTTGCACAGCTGTTCTGAAAGCTGACGGTGGAACAGCACCTTTCTATTGCTGTATTTCCACTGCATGGTATGGCTCGGTTGCGTGACTGCCTTGGAACTATTCTTTTTTTTGGTTTTCAATGAGAAAAAGTTGAGCCTGGTACATTTTTTGGTGTCAAGGTTGCAAACGAGCTGAGCTATGTTGTTTGGGCAGACCATCGAATAGTCTGTGAGAATTGTTACAAGAATTGTCACTGGATCGACACAGATATCCTGCACATGAGAAAAGTATGATACCTAAAGCACATCAAGCAGAGCTGAGCCATAGAATGCACTGGAAAGACGGTATAAGATGCTTCCTGTTGTGTTCTATGGCTCAGTTCAATGCTTGAGAAACACTGTCTCCCTAACATTTGTTATACATTTTGAATACAACATTTTCAAAGTTTTCAGTGTATAACTTGTTATGCATGTGATATAACTGATGTCAGGATTTTTTTTTTATTAATTTCTTGGATATTGAAATGTATGTTTGTGATTATTTTGCATGTTTATTGTTTGACTGTGTTGTGTGGTCCGCAGGACAAGAGCAAGCTGATGGATGCTCTGAAGCATGCGTCTAATATGCTGGGTGAGCTGAGGACCTCCATGCTTTCTCCAAAGAGCTACTATGAGCTCTGTATCCTTTATACTTGGCGGGTATACATGTTGGACATTGCACTAAGACGGATACAAGGCTATGCAATGATACATTTTAGCTTACTTCAAATTTCAGATTTTTTCAGTATATGTTTGAAAAGCATCTGAGTACATCAAATATGATGGACAGCCTGGCACAAGGCTTAAAAAAAGCAGCTTAAGTCAGTAATTTAAAAGCTGTGTTTTTGTTTATGGATGATTCAAGATGGGTTTGCACTGTTCCCTAACAGTCTTTTCAGATATGGCCATCTCTGACGAACTCCACTACCTAGAGGTTTATCTGACTGATGAGTTTGCCAAGGGACGCAAGGTGGCAGATCTCTATGAACTGGTCCAATATGCAGGCAACATAATCCCCAGACTGTAGGTATCACCTGAAACTATACTTTAATTAAACAGGGAATAGCTTCAGAAGGATTAAGACCCTTATTTTACATTGAAGAAATAATTTCCTTTACCATTCTGCAAAGTGTAAAATTAATAACATACATTACAGTCTTTTGCAGTGTTCATACATTTTTTGCTTGGTACTCAAGCACACTGGATCTGACAGTTTTCCAGCAGCCTCCAGTCTGTACAGGAAGTTACAGAAACTGATCTGTCAGATCGGTTCTTGGCTCAACCTCAGTTTTACAATTATTTTCTTATAAACAACAACAACATCGCCAATATCATATCAGTTTGCTGCTGCACATAAATCATCTAAGCACACATGTTCTTCGACAAATATAGTCCATAGACATAGTCCAACAAAGAGGAAAGAAATACATGACTAGCTTTCATTATGTTATTGATCTGTCAGATATTTAAACAGTCAAGGATTCACATCTGTACAAATGTTAGTTTCACAATCATTACGTTCCCATTACCAGAAATGTCTACGTTGCTTAATACTTCAATAGGACGAATCAAATTAGTCCACTGATAATAAACAGTTGATATGTTCATATGAATGTAGGCTATATAGAATCCATCATCAGTGCCCACACACCATGTATTATGTTAACAGAATAAAGTTTCAAAATCTCTCTAATTCAGCAGAAATAAGATGTTTCTAATAACATCATATTGTTTAGTCAATATCTAAACCAATCAGGTGTTAGATCAGGCCAGGTGTTTGTGGTCATTGGAGAGCAACTGTACGGCCTCGCTCTTAGTGAGATTATTAATGCCCACGTGCATGACATCAGAGCAAGTTGGGATCCTGCAGACTTGGACTTTGCGGGCGTGAACGCAGGAAGTCCACAAGTGCTGCGGGCTGTCCAAACTCACATTTCATCCGGTCCGCAAGGGCTTTCATGCAGATGTTTGTGCAGATTTTCATGGAGCCCACTTGGGTTGCAGACTTCACTGAATTAATTACCCACAATTCATTCCAATACGGACATGACATTGCAGAACCTATTATGGATGTGTAAAACAATTACTAGAAATAATATTCAACCACGTCTGGCCCCTAGCAATTCAATCAGAAAAACACATGCACTCTGTACAGCAGCTTAGCTTGGCTGCTTAATCTGTCTACTTTCTCACCATGCTGAAAGATCCTCTCAAAAACAGTAGAAATGGCTGTCTGCATACTTTGAGACATCACTCAAAATGTGGTTTTGCATTGGGTTTTGCCTCTCTGTCTGTTTGTTTGCACAAGAGCAGGACTGAGTTCCTCCACCATACACACACACACACATAGCAACAGCAGAGCAGAGGTCACAACCAAGAGAATGAAACAGACTTGAGGTTGTATTTTACTCAACCAAATGAAAACATTGCTCAACATCTGTCAGTGCAACAAAATCTGCCTGTCAGGGCAGTAACCATAACCCTAACTCCCCGGAGAGTTCTTGGCATCCCTCAATTTCCTGTTAAGCGCCCTCTGGACAGCCTGCAGCTCCTCTGTCTTGGTACCGACACCTCTTCCTTCCTGCTCCTGTTGACGATGTCTTTGTGTATCCATGGTTTCTTATTCATAAAACAACTGACCTTTTTGGTTCAGTGTAGGCACAAATGGCTTGTATGTTTTGGCAGGTGCAGTATCTTGTGGCCCAGTCCACTGGGCGGGGGAAGGCCAGAGGAGGGTCATGTCCCTCTCATGTTGGCATTTATGAGCTCCAGGGTCTTATTCTCCCATGTTGCACAATCCACACACAGAGGTTGCGCTTTTCCACAGTGGTGTGGTTGCAGCTCCTCCTCAGGGTCGTTGCAGCACACAGCATCCTCCAGCTCTGCTTTAGCCTCAAAAATCCAACATGCTGTTCTCTTTTCTGCCACCAGGAGTCGATACTTTACCTGAGATTTTGTTAAGAAACAAACAGTTTTTATTGCATCACAGATGAGACGCACATCTTTATTTTAGTTAACATACTTTTCAATGAAAAACTGTCAAAAAACATCTTAGTTAATGCAAGCTGAGCCTTCAGCCTTGGTGACAGGGTTAGGATAGGATTTTTTCTCCTCTTTTTTGTCTTTATCTTATATCCTAAAATCTTTTTTACCTTCTAATTAGATCCCAGTATAGGTCACAGAGAGCAGGAGGGACAGTAAGCTAATGCTGAAAAGCTAATGCTCCAGACATGTCTGTTCTTTTAGAAAAATAAAAGTATTTTATGCCATTTTTCTTTTGTTTCTTTTAAAGAGTATGAGAGGGTCTTGCTGCTGTTTGATTATCAGCTGATTTATTTGAGTATTTACAAACTTCTGTTCAGCTCAAGCGTTTGCCCCTTTCTCCACAGCTACCTGCTCATCACAGTGGGTGTGGTGTATGTTCGCTCCTTCCCCCAGTCTCGCAAGGACATTCTGAAGGACCTGGTCGAGATGTGTCGCGGTGTCCAGCACCCACTCAGAGGCCTCTTCCTCAGAAACTACCTGCTACAATGCACCCGAAACATACTGCCAGATGATGGAGAGCAGCCAGAGTAAGCAACTTCAAACTTTAATTTCTAGAATCTAAACAGTCTCTTAATCAGTTATGGTAGCCTTTGGAAGAATCCTTTAGGTACCAGTGGTGGCTCATCAATAGGGGGAGTTAGGATGCCGCCACACACGAAGAAGGATCATATAGACCTTAATTGAATAAGGGTTTATATTTTTAAATGACATTGTCAAAAATAATACACTGTGTTAAGTTCTGTGGTGCGATTGAGCTCACCCTGCATGGCCATGATGTAAGTGTATGCTCAGAAAATCCAGGCGTTTTCAGAGGTCTGGCGGAAGTACAAGAACATCTGCAGAGAGCTACTGTGTTTAAAAGAACATATGAGACAGTACAGAATAAACTCTCAGTTTTGAGCGAGCACATCATTGAAGAAATCAGGAGTGCTCACTTTGTTTTAAGTCATTTTCAAGCTAAAATATCGAACACCTGCTGTTTCTAGCTTCTTGAATGTAATTTTTTGCTGCTGTTCTTCTTGTCATTTATGATAGTATTTAAGTTTTGGAGTGATGTTTTGACAAACATATCAGACAAATATTACTGTTTCAAGCATAGTATTTTGATTTTAATGTATTAAAATAGACTGGTGTGATGGACCAGTAGGGTGCTTTGTTGCATCCTACTGGTTGTAGCACATCTGAGATGTTACTTTTCCATACTGCTGGAGCAGGAGTGTAATAATAATGACAATATTAGTAATAATAACAATAATTATAATAACAAACAGTTAGAGTTCTAAGCTGGTGAGTTGTTGATGGGTGCTTGTTTTATATTGTGCTTAACATTTAGACATGAGGTTAATAATAATAATAATAATATAATATCAAGCTTTGCATTTTACTGTGACCTTGTACTAAAAGTGTAGCCTTACTCCACAGGGGAACAGAGGAAATGACCGGTGATATCAACGACTCCATTGACTTTGTCCTTCTGAACTTTGCTGAAATGAACAAGTTATGGGTTCGAATGCAGCATCAGGGTCACAGCCGAGACAGAGAGAAGAGAGAAAAGGAGCGACAAGAGCTCAGGATCCTGGTGGGAACCAACCTCGTTCGCCTCAGCCAGCTGGAGGGTGTCAACGTGGACAAGTACAAACAGGTATGTGTTTGTGTGTGTCTGTTACCAATTAGATTCATTTGTCATGGCAATACTTCTCTGCAGTGATATAAGCCTTGTCCTTTTGTCTGTCTGTTGGTTCACTGGTTGGTCTGTCAGTAGGATTGATTTTTTAAAAATCTGGCATATTTAAGTGGCTGCTATGCGAGTGAGCTCAAAAAGAGACTGTTCTCCTGGGTGTAATTCTAGTTTGCAACATTTGACATCTTTTCCGTCTCCTGATACATATTGCACAATCATGTATGCATCTGTGTGATAAAACAGTCTTTTGTCTTTATTTCTCTCCACAGATTGTTCTTTCTGGAGTGCTGGAGCAGGTTGTGAACTGCAGAGACTCGTTGGCTCAGGAGTATCTCATGGAGTGCATCATTCAGGTAGACACATCAATACAATCTGTTGGATTAGTGTCAGACCAAATTTGACCATTAATTCATGTAGACTGGTATCCAGTCGAAGTTTTGTTTTTTAATTAATTTAATGAAAATAAAAAAAACCTGTTTTTGTTTTGTAAGGTTTTCCCAGATGAGTTCCACCTTCAGACCCTGAACCCTTTCCTGCGTTCCTGTGCTGAGCTCCATCAACACGTCAATGTTAAGAACATCATCATCGCCCTCATTGACAGGTACAGTTGATTCACTGTAAACTTGCAAACATATGGAATAAGGATCTCAGTTACGTGTTAGTATTTTTTGGGTTATAAGCTGCAAATTAGCTGATTGACTAATCATAGCAGTTAAGTGTTCATGTTGTCAATTGCTTGAGTCCGTAACCAGATAATTTGCTCCATGTACAGTGGACAGAATAACTGGATCCTTTCTGTAAAAAGGAAAACTAACTTATGTTGACATAGTAAGTAAGAATTTCTGTTTTTGATTTCCAGACTTGCTCTGTTTGCCCATCGAGAAGACGGCCCTGGTATTCCAGCTGAGATCAAACTCTTTGACATCTTCTCTCAGCAAGTGGCCACCGTCATTCAAGTAGGTCACATTACAGGTTCATGTTTGTTGTCAGAAGTCCAGGTCTGGGTCAGAGAAAAGTCTGGATCCTGTTCCAACACTTTGTCAAAAAACTTTTCAGTTATTATTGGAGTCACAATTCTACTTGGTGATTGATGATGATTGGTTTGGCTCTCTGCTTCCAAGGGGCTGGACTACTGATAACAAATACCCAGTGACTTTCCCAGCAGCCGCCTTCAGCATTTTCCTGGGCCTAGTATTTTTCACTGCTGCTTCATAGTTTTCCACTGCTAACATCGACATTTTCTGCTGACGGCGTTGTTTTTGGAGCTTTTTCAAGATAGATTTTTTTTTAAATTTTTATGTTAAATCAACACATGTTAGCTTTTAAACTGTGATTTTAACACAGAGTATATTATACACTGAGTACATGAATTATTTGATTTGGTTATTGTTAAGGAGTTAAGTTTACTACAACATTAAATTAGGTTTACCCAGTCTGTGAGACTGTTTATCCATGTGTACACAGTAGGCATGTTCGATTAATATATTTCATCGTCATCGCGATGTGACGTACGCGATTAACTCATCAGCAAAAGCTGGTCTGAAGTGCGATAAGTTTTGTTGACATCCGCCATGCTTTCACACTCAGCATGCTGACATTTGGCCAATCAGATGCGGCCCTGGACATATGGGCAGTGCATTGCACACCGTTTAGCTAATCAGATGACGCCCAGTTCTGCTCACGTTCCTGCGTAGAATTCATAGCCAAAGTAAACAAGATGTTGAAGTTTGCATGTCTGGATGATTGCTTTGTAAAACTGGATCAGCAGCCCCTCTCAAAGTTTTTCAGCTTTCATTCATTTCATCACGCTATACTTTCCCAGCTATGGTGATTTGATTAGAAGTTTCAAACAAACGTTGCTGATGTTTTCATTCTATGATTCCTCCTTCAGTCTCGCCAGGACATGCCATCAGAGGACGTGGTCTCTCTTCAGGTCTCTCTCATCAATTTGGCCATGAAATGTTATCCTGATCGTGTGGACTACGTAGATAAGGTCCTGGAGGGCACCGTGGAGATATTCAACAAGCTCAACTTGGAACAGTAAGAACCGAAAGTCCTGACACACTAGCCCTTTTCACACAGAGATTCTGCAGTATCGCCGCAAGGAAGGCATGCATCTTCAGCACTTTTGTATTTTCACAATGAGCCAAGAAGCACCAGCATTAATCTGCTCCAGTGTGTCATTTCATACATCATACCAGCGTTGCAGACCCAAAAGATGCGTGACGGTACACATCGTAACGTTAAGATCCCTGTGTTGTTGTTTTTTTACCTGGTTTCCACCTGTAAATCTGAAAATGTATGACTGTTGATAATCATATGGATGCAGTTATAATGTGTTGTGATTGAGATCCTGACCCATCATGCATCACGTAAAGTGACAAAGATACGTTTTTTGCTTTAAATTACATCACATAATCGTCATCAGTATGAAGCGGACCATGTGTCACTCCTGTTTTCCGGGGGGAAGTTCTGAATATAATCTGTGCCTTGCTTGCTCTGTCTTCTGTGTCACACTTTGACCCTTTCCTTTTTCCCTCCTGTAGCATAGCGACAAGCAGCGCAGTGTCAAAGGAACTTACCCGACTGTTGAAGATCCCCGTGGATAGCTACAACAACATCCTAACGGTGCTGCAGCTCAAGCACTTCCCACCGCTCTTCGAGTACTTTGACTACGAGTCACGCAAGAGCATGAGTTGCTACGTGCTGAGCAACACGCTAGACTACAACACTACCATCGTGGGACAGGAACAGGTTGGATTTCTAGTTACCATTTTAGCACAAGGTTTTTTGTTTTGTTTGTTTTTGGTTTGTTTTTTGCAGATAACTATCTAGCGAATGCAGCAGCAACTGGTATCACCAGACCGCATGTTGATATTGGATGATTATGCAAGATTCTGACTGCTTACACGCTGCTAACATTTTAAATATACTTCTGCAGTATTTGTGCCTAACAGTAAAAGTGGTGTGGTAAAGGTTGGCCAGTTAACTTAACTTACTTAAGGTAACAAAAACAACATAGTTACAGTTGGGGGAAAAAAAACTGCATATGTTATTGGTTTGTGATCAGCAGAAAATGAGTTGCCAACTATTATAACTATTAATATAACTATTGGTAATTAATATTTTCAGCCATTTTTCAAGCAAAAATGTCAAACATTTCCTGTAAAAGGATTAGTTGTTTTTTTTGTCATTTATGATAATAAATGTATTCGACCTGTTGGGTGGGCAAAGAAGCAAACTGAGCAAAACAGTTGGCTCTGTGTAATTGTGATGGGCATTTGTCACAATTCTATAGACTAAATAATTCAATGTTTAATTGTGAAAGTAATAAGCAGATCAGTCAGTAATGAAAATAATTGTACGTTTCAGCCCTACATTAAAGATAGAAATGCTACTCACCCATTCACCACCCTCACTCACCCATCACTGGCACTGAACATAAGCGGTGGACATAAATTGACGTTTGATCTTAAGCTGTATTTATGATTTCTGCTTGACTCAGGGAGTTACAGTAATCCCACCACAGATAAAGATGGCGTAGGTTTGTATGTTTAAGGTAGCATCAGATTTCACCCTAGACACACTATGAGTCTATGTCCTCTTTTTAGCATGTTCCTCACAGTTACTTTTCACTTTGCAGTGGAGATGGTTTTGCTTGTTGTGTGTCACTGAAAAGGTCCAGATTACTCAGTCTTTCCTCACTCAGTCAAATTTTGGAGAAAAGCATGTCAAGTCTAAACTCGTCCCTCCATCCCTGGTTTCTTTAGGTGGACGCCATCTTGAACTTGGTAGCCACACTGATACAGGACCAGCCAGACCAGCCTGCTGACGATCCTGACCCCGAAGATTTTGCTGAGGAGCAGAGCCTTGTTGGTCGGTTCATCCATCTGCTCCACTCTGAAGATCCTGATCAACAGTACCTTGTGGGTCCTTTTCCTAGACATTAAAGTAGCATACAAGAGATTTTGCACATTTATTTCACGTACTAGATATAGTATGTACTTTATTGCTATTACCATACTGTATATTACTGCTGAGTATCTTGGAAATCATGCTGTAGTGTTTACTTTTTAAGTATACTTACCACCCTGGCTAAAGGTATGACAAAAAGTACAGTAGGCTTTGGAAAATGATAACTGATTTGGAATTGTCATGATTTTAATGTGACTTTGTGGTTGGTGGATACAGTGTCTATGTCGTCATCTATGTTGTTCATTGATGTTGACTTTCTGATCTGTGGTCAGATTCTGAACACAGCCCGGAAACACTTTGGTGCGGGTGGAAACCAAAGGATTCGTTACACACTCCCTCCTCTGGTGTTCGCTGCCTACCAGCTGGCCTTCAGATACAAGGAGAACTCCTCACTGGTGTGCAAGCATCCCTATTCACCACATTTCAAATGCTTTATTTCTGCTTTTCTTTTACCTTTTATCTAAATTATCCAAAATCTGTTTCCCATCAGGATGACAAGTGGGAAAAGAAGTGCCAAAAGATCTTTTCCTTCGCTCACCAGACCATCAGTGCACTTATCAAGGCTGAACTTGCGGAGCTGCCTCTGCGACTCTTCCTGCAGGGGGCACTTGCTGCAGGCGAGATTGGCTTTGAGAACCATGAGACTGTAGCTTATGAGTTCATGTCACAGGTAGGATGTTTGATAAAATTGTCAGTTCTTTGAATCCCTGAGAAGCAATTATATCTACAAAGGCTATATAGTGAAAGCAGCACATTTTTGGCCAAACAAAATGTACTAAAGTACAAGGGTGAAAGGGTCACAAGTTAAGATAGTGAATCCTCTGGGCACCAGCCCTTAAAGGGATAGTTTGGGTCTTTTTTGATGTGGGGTTGTATGAGGTATTTATCCCTAGTAGATGACGGTCAGTTTTTCCGCACTGTGGAGGGACAGCACGTAGCGCCGGCAGGAAGAAGGGCCTTGCACTTCTGTAAACAGAACCAGCAGCAAGATGTATTTTAGCCACCTAAAATAAGTCCCATCTAAAAATAAATAATAAATATATTTTAGTTGGGACTTATTTTAGGTGGCACACATGTCTCGCTGCTGGTTTGGTTTACAGCAATACAATGCCCTGCTCCCTGCTAGCACTACGTGCTGCCTCTCCACACAGAGGGAGAGCTGAAGGTCATTTACTGCAGGTAACACACTGAGTAGATATAAGTGCCTCATACAACCCCACATCAAAAGACCTGAACTATCGCCTTAAAAATTTAATTTGTCATTTGTCAATGTCTTTTTTTTTCTTCTGCTGTCTTTAAAGATTCATGTCAAGAGTTAAAGGAGCAATTTTTAACATATGGCTAGAATTTTAGTTTAAAACATTCAAAAAATGAACATTAATCAACATAATGTGAAGACTCAACAGTGTTGATTGTTGTCAGCAATATACTGTATCTACAGTGTCATTTAAGACATTCTGTGCAATGTGCAAAATGTTTGATGTTAGTTCATAAAAGAAGTTACACAGTGCAAGTTGAGGGCAGTAACATTGAAAATAGGTTGACGAATCCAGACTAGAAGTTGTTTTGAAATTTTGACAAAAATCCCAGAGGCAACCATGGTGATTTGATTTTTAAATGTTTCACTGTTGTATTTCTCTTTCCCTCCTTTCCCACCAACCCTATCTCGCCCATTAATACATTCCCTTTACCAGGCCTTCTCTCTGTACGAGGATGAGATCAGCGACTCCAAAGCTCAGTTGGCAGCCATCACACTGATCATTGGAACCTTCGAGCGAATGCGATGCTTCAGCGAGGAAAACCACGAGCCGCTGAGGACTCAGTGTGCTCTGGCTGCCTCCAAGCTGCTGAAAAAGCCTGACCAGTGCAGAGCCGTCAGTATCTGCGCCCACCTCTTCTGGTCAGGTCGCAGCACTGACAAAAATGGTGAAGAGGTGCGTTGAATTGTTTCGTTTTGGGTTTCATAAAAGGGAACAAAATATAGTGTTTGTACATACCACCACTGTGAGTACAGGTAGTTGATGTAATGGTGTCCACACCAGCTGTATCTTGGAAGCCATCATAGGTGCAGCTGCAACCTGTAATTTTATTAAATCAAGGAGTAACACAGTTGTACTAGAATTATGCACATGGGGATGATAAATGCACTGTAGAAAATCTCAGTTAAGCCATCTGTCTTAAGCACACTGAAGCCTACTGTGGCACTTCTTTCAGTAATTAGATGTGTTAAGCCTGTATGAATACAGCAGATTTAATGAATTGAAATAAGTTTATTAGTATTTTTGGTACATTTTCTGCCTTTTTATGTTAAAGACATACCATAGGAGACAGAAAATGAGAGGAGGAAGTTGGTGGTTGACATGCACCAAAGGTCCCAAGGTGGGCTTGAGCCAAACAGTTCAAGCCTTAAATGCCAAGGTTCTTGTGAGAGCCCAAAATAGTTCTTATTGAAAATGCAGATAATTGGTATTAAAGGAAACTGTTTTTAGAAAATATATATTTTTTAGACTTAATTTTAGACCCAATAGTTATCTTATTATAATAATGATAATATTTGTCTGGTAGGTTTGCTAGATCATTGCTCTGACACATTTTCATTGTACATGAAGGTGTTACCACAGCTGTCATTGCTACAGATCCGTGATGGTAAGCGGGTGATGGAATGTCTAAAGAAAGCTCTGAAGATTGCCAACCAGTGCATGGACCCATCGCTGCAAGTCCAGCTTTTCATTGAAATCCTCAACAGATATGTCTGCTTCTATGAGAGGGAAAACGATGCGGTAAGACACCATAAATGTCAAATTTATAAACGGGTAAAGACCCCTGTACCAACTGTGAGACAGGGAAAGGTTTGCTGTGGCAGTGACCATTGCACATAGAGTTACAGATTTGTATTCATAATGATTACATTTAAGGTTAAGGTTACACTGAAATTGTCATAAAAAGTGTTCTGTGGAGTTTTTTGTGAAACATTTGCAAAGATGTTTTACAAAAATAATAATTTTGCATTGTTTACATCAATGTTTTCGTGCTTGTAGTTTTCTTCACTGCATATTGTAGGTGCATTGCTACATTACCGACATCAACTATTGATCACAGGATGGCATTGGCAGCTGGAATTTATCACTTTACTTGAAAATATTGCCAATTTTAGTGGGCCAAAATTCCAGCAAGTACCTTTACGCAGCCTCTGTAATAGTAATTAAGTACTTAGTACTTAAATGAGCCAGTCTGCAAAGTCAGGGGTCAGGACACCAATGGAGGTCACCTCTGCAGATTGCTGCTGCAGTCAGGTTGATAAATGGGACTGAAGATAAATCCACTCTTTAATCCAAAAAGTTAGAAAAGCCAAGCCAATTTTTTGCTTAAAGTTGGATATTTTCATTGCAGTTTATGCATCATCTTTCTCCTTGCGTTGACTTTGTGTGTAATCATGAAATTTGCTTCACTCTCTGTTGGAGCACACACAAGAGTAAGCGATCTTATGTGGCTGCACTCATGTGAAGCCAGTATGATTTTTAACCTTCAAAATACACTACAAACAGGAATTCTACATTGTGCCTCTTCCTCTACCCATCCAGGTGACTGTCCAAGTATTAAACCAGCTGATCCAAAAGATCAGGGAAGATCTCCCCAACCTGGAGGCTAGCGAGGAAACGGAGCAGATCAACAAACACTTCCACAACACACTGGAGCATCTCCGCCTGCAGAGAGAATCCCCGGAGTCTGAGGGCCCCGCCTATGAGGGCCTGGTCCTTTAAAACAGTCGCAGGTTGGGAGGATGTGAAGCCCATCAATAGATTTTCACTATATTATGAATATACAACTGCACACACAAATGCCATCCTGTAGGCCAGGAATAAAAATAAATGTCAAGAAGAGCTAAAAAGAACTCACTCCTTCATTTTACTATTGTTCATTTTCCTGCATCATCATCTCCTCACTGTCCCTCACTAGCAGAACTGTTTTCTGCAGCAGGTCGGAGGTGTTACATCCAAGTGTGCCAGAAACCCTGCACAAGTCTTAGGCACCATTCCTTTTCAGAATTCCTACTTGACCAATTTGTCTTTAACCTGTATCATATTATCGTCAATAGTAGACTGCTGTTGTAGGTGTATCCACTGAGCCATCAACCCCTCACTTGTTCACGTCTTTCCATATTGAGAAGTGAATGTATTAGTTGAGTGTATAAAGGCTACAGAATCAAGTAGTGGTATTACAGCTTTGTTACAAACGAGCTAGTTTCCAGTCCTGAATAATCAATAACTCTGCTGTTCTTTATGATGGGACCACCCAAACTGAAGACCAGACAAATGGAAGCACATGCAAAGTTTGGCCCCGCAGGGATGATGCAACAATGTTGTTCCCATTTAAAAACTGATAAATGTTTAAGAGCAGAGCATCTTTTCATCGTGTCAGACTTTGACTGTATGAACTTTGAGTCAAGGCAGTTAGTAATTGTGAAGCAATTTGCATGATCCTCAATCCTCCAGCCATCCCAGCTGGGTTGCAAAGAAATGACAAATAGCCTCACCAGTAGTTGTGTAGGTTGCAAATCAGATTTGTTTCAGACTCCATCTCTCATGTGTTGGTTTATTTCTGGACTTCTCATCAGTGTATTGAAACATTCAGAACTGCAGCATGTGATGGCATGCTTAGTGTGCTTGTACCATAAGGCCTGGTTTTCAGTTTATTCTATATGGATCCCACCAACTTCAGTTACTAAATGTGTCCTATCTCTGTCCATCAATGAAACCCTGTTACTTGGTGACACTGTCCTTTCAGATCAAACTGTTGTGGAGGGTGTGCAGTGATTCCTCAGGATTGTATGCTAGTTGACAAGTTGCCATACTGAGTACCTAATGATGTACAAGTTTGGTTTTGGAGTTGTTTGCTGCAGCATCTGACACTGTCTGCTAATCTCTCTTTCTTAACTATTATTGTTGATTTTTTTTGGAGAGAGTATTGAATGATTTCTTTCCCCTTTCAGTATCTGTATGTAAACCCACTTGTAAATCAGATAAGGAAAATGCAGATTAAATAGCAATTATCATTGTCATTTGCTGAAATAAAATTGAAATTAACAATACATATCTATATTGTGTTTATTTTACACACAACATATGGATATCATAAAACTCTTATTCTTAATATATGGTGACTGTCACGTATTATGTTTTTAATTATTTCATACAACAAGACTCCAACGTTTGGGGCCACTGAGATATGTCAGATATTTTTTTTTTTAAAATGAAAATAACCAGATCAGAAAATAGTCTAGATATCTATGTAGGTACAGCACACACAGGACCATTTTCAGCATGGCTGAAAACAGGAACTGATTAAAGAAGCAATAAAATCGGCCTTTCTTGGCTAGTTGAATATCTTGAGCATCAGCATTTGTGGATTTGATAAGTCTCAAAATGGCCAAAAAAAATATTAAAAAAGGACTCTCTTCTGAACTTGTCATTTTATTCTTGTTATGAGAAATTAAGGCTATTCCATGTGAGAAATTACCAAGAAACTTAAGATATCATACAACATGGTGTACCACTCCCTTCAAAGAAAAGTGCAAATTAGCTCTAAACAGAAAATAAAGACAAGTAGGATCCCCTCCATAACTGAGCAAGAGGACAAGTACATTAGAGTCTCTAGTCTGAGAAACAGATGCCTCACAAGTCCTCTACCAGCAGCTTCATTAAATGTTACCTACAGTGTCTCAGCGTCAGCTGTGAAGAGGCAACTCCAGGACGCTGGCGTTCTAGGCAGAGAAGCAAAGAAAAAACCTTATCTAAGATTGACTAATGAAAGGGAAAGAATAAATTGGGCAACACAAAGGACAGAGTAAGACTGGAAAAGGTGTTATGGACGAACCAAAGTCAGCTGGGTGAGGAAATGTGATGGTCTGGAGCTGCTTTGGTGCTGGTATCATAGGAGACCTGTACAGGGTTAAAGGGATATAAGGAAGGCTGTCTCTCCATTTTGCAACATCATGCCTTACCCTTTGGACGGCACTTGATTGGAGCCATCTTCATCCTACAACAGGATAATGACCCAAAGCACAGCTCCAAACTATGAAGAACTATTTGTGTCAGCTGGTGTTCTGTCCAGGACAGTCACTGGATGTCAGCTCTACTGAGCTGATGAAGCCTGACTGTATGCTATGTGAGAAGTGCCCATCAAGCCAATGTGACTTTTTTTTTGGGATAGCCTAAGTCTTTGAGTGATGTTAATCCTCAAGAGTTTCCCAAATTTTAGCGACATTAAACTTTGCACATAAGCATATGATTCCAAAAAATCCCAAACCAGAATATTAAATATCTATCTCTCTAAGCCTTTTTGTTAAGTTATTTGCCCCAAACTTGTGTTAAGGCATGTATGTAGCAAAACATCGGTTTTGCTGTCAAAAGGAGCCAGTGAGTTAGAAACGAAGGGACCTATCACATAAATGTCACATTTCAGCATGTCTACCAAAGCATATTGCAGTTCGATTCTTTGAATTTCTTGAAATCTGAGAACATAATGTGGAATGGGGTGAGCTCTTTACACGTTCATAAAACTTCTGATAGTGAATTCTGCCATACTGAGGGGAACAAATGTGGTACAAAGATGCAGATATGGGAAAAATTTGATAACCGTCAGCAATAATGTTTTTGTTTCTGGTTTGTTTCTCTTCTGTTCAGTTCAGTTATTCAGTGCATTCTCTGCATTTGAGAGAAAAATCAATAATTTCTCATCTTTACATTGACTTCAATTGCACATCTTTTTTCTATTTAAATTTGTATCCACATTGTATTCAGTTAACATGTTGTTCTTTCCCCTTTGAACCTCGAGGTTTACTTTTCCCAGGCCTGCTGGGGTTAATCAGAAAGCTTATCCCCCTCCTAACCCATGACTCCATTCACAGCTGTAAAAGAAGGACAATAGTGACAGATTCAGAGGCACAGTTCCAGGATCAGGTTCAGCCTGTGCGGTAATCTTTGCATTGTGGCTACAGTCGGTATTGCAGAATCATGGGACACACCTCTTCCTAAATGGATGTCAAACAGTTCATGTATTTTTGGAAAACTGTACCTAGATCTTTTCATACATTTATGTTTAGGAGAGATGTATGACATCCCCTGCTTAATTTATTTGTGTTTAAACAGCTGTGGTTGTGAATGCTTGTCTGGTCTGAGGTCATCTGTGAGACCTCAGACCAGACTATCTGCAAATAATACATATTTTCATCATCAATGAATCTGCTGATTATTTTCACGATTAATGAAAATAGACTTTAGTAAAAAAAATCTCAAGACCTATGTTACACACTCATTGGCAGCACCTATGGTAATACGTGGTAATTGCAGGTGGAGATAACTTGTGTGGTACGGTGTGTAAATATCAATTACAGTGGCCTTGATCTTTCTTTTTGACTATGGCAATGAAAATGACAACCCCACCATGACAGGCTCCATTGACATGGATGAGAGAGCTTCGTACCTCAGGTAGGCTTGTGCCTCTCTGCTGTCCTCTGTAGGTGTGGGGCTCCCAATACCATACTGACACCATCAGATGGCAGCACACCAGTCCCATGATGAGACTGTGAGATCATAGAGAACATAATCTCTTCACTTAAAATAAAAATGTAAGAAAACCTTTGACACCACAAATTTACATTACCGGTGTTTTTCTGACAGCACACGAAGTTTGAAATATTTTATGAAAAAGTATATCATTATGAATAATTAGCCTATTCGAAAATATGATTTTGTTGCATAGAGAGCTTTCTATAAATAGCATTGTAGCATCGAATAACATGGTCAAATGGCTATTATACAAAGTACACATTTCAAAATGTGTAAGAGAAATACAGATCATGAGGTTCCACAGAATTTTCGACGACTTTTGTCATAGTTTCATATCCTCTATTTTTCCCCAATGGACCTTGAATGCAGCACAGCAGCAGAAGAAGTCTCCGTGCGCATGCTCGCAGATTTAGCATTTAGTGTACTGTAATGTGTGTGTGTTTGTGCTTCTGAAAGGTGTTTTGTCATTTAGTTTTATCGGTGTGTGTTTCTGCATCCATGTGTTAGCGTGGGTTGGCGCAAATTAATTGCTGTCCATGTATCGCAGAGAAAAGTTGTAACGCTAGGTACCGTAGAGCTATCGGGGTGTCGCTGGAGGAAACCGACTATGTCGACAAATAAAACAAAGAAAGTCAAAATGGCTACTAAATCTTGTCCTGAATGCGACCAACAGGTGAGAATATAGATTTTCATTCACATTTGAACGTAGTTACTGTTTGTCTAGTTTACGTCCGTCTCGTAATTTTACTGATAACCGTCATGCCACATTTACAACCAGCTCTTGAGACGGGGTCGGGGTGCAGTGGCAGCCTTACTGCACACGTGTAAACAACAAAATAACCAAATTCTTCTGAACAACTTGACGTGTATTATTGTGTTGAGCTGAGAATAGCCTTCATGTCATCTGAACAGTCGATGTGACACACACATTGACACCAATTTCCTCGCTTGGTATTTAACACGTGTAGTACACCAAGGATA
Source organism: Lagodon rhomboides (assembly GCA_039737535.1). Taxonomy (NCBI): domain Eukaryota; kingdom Metazoa; phylum Chordata; class Actinopteri; order Spariformes; family Sparidae; genus Lagodon; species Lagodon rhomboides. The sequence continues at coordinate 12,924,547 of CM077784.1, forward strand.
TTTTAGTCAATTGTACTATTTGTTGTGCTATTATAATCGACTCCCTAATTATAGACACGTTGGAGAAACGTAAGCTGTCGTGGGAACTAGTTTAGAGGTCAAACTCACTGAAACAAGGTGATGTTTCGTGAGTTTGCTGCCCGAATTTAAGAGCGGTGCTCATTTCACAAACATTCAGGAATGGAATTGGGCATAAGCGTTTCTCTACAGCTTTATGGCTCTATGGCTTTGAAATAATGCCACAGTTTTTTTTTCGTCATTTAAAGGGGTGCTCCACCCGTTTTACATATCAAAGTATGTTTGCAGATCTTGAGGAGTAGGCCTACGACTTCTGAAAGAGGGAGATATGCAAAATCTGACAAATTGCCTCAGGTGATGTCACTTGGAATAAAAAGAAAGAAGTGAGCCTGCCAGACCTCTGTAACCTACTCTTCACCTTTTCTTGTTAGCCTACATTAGCCGCTGCTACCATAAAACTGCCAGTATACTCCATCAGAGCTGCTTATCAGTTGAATAGCGTTGACTCACACACCCACACCTTACTACTGTCTGAATTGAGGGTGGGATGCCCTGTCTGACCATTTCTGTCCTGAAACCCACAAGCCAACATTCACACCCAAGTCCTGCTCAGTAAAGATGAGACAGGAGCCAGAGACTGAACTCTCTTCAGATCTCTTTCGCTCATGACACAACTATTTCTGACACTTTTCATGTGAACAACTGACTGCCTTCAGGGAGAGACCTCCTGAAAATAGGTACTGTGTTAGGCCTCAGATGTGAACGATATCATGAAGACCCTTCAAGTGTAGCTGTACGATGGCCTTAATATGAACTAGCTTGGTTCGAGCCATAACCTTACCCTGACACACTGGAATGTCAAAATAGTTCTGGTTTAGGTCCAGTCGCATTGTGGGTAATGTAGGCTCCAGGTTTTGACAAGGGAGAAGAATGCATGGAATAAAAATGACAAAATGCTGCATCCACTTTTTCTCGTGAGAATGTAATAGGAGTGCATTGCAAAACTGGTGAAGCTCTTAAGTAAGCCGGCCAACTGCACATCCTACTCTGCTCTACGCTAGACCGTTAAAGTGCCTTTCCATCGTCTCTGCTTCTCACAGCAGTTAGGCTTTATGTTGTTTTCAGAATCATTCCTTCATGGTGAATCTCGGGTATTGTACTGTCTGTGTCATCTGTGTGCAGGTGATGTACTGTGTTGCAATATTGTGCAGTGAAACATTGGTGAGATGTTCCCTGTTTATTGATTTCTCATGAAATGGGTTAGTGTTTGTGCGTGTGGGTAATGGATGAACCCAGTGGGGCATGAATCATATCCTGCTTCACCCTTATCCCATTAGCAATAGTCTTACAGGGCTAAAACTATATGAACTAGAACATTGGTTGCGCACTGAAACTCCAGATGCAAAAAGTATATGTCTGTTTTGTTAAGAAAAGTCAAATATTGTGTGTGTGTGTGTGTGTGTGTGTGTTAACAACAGTAAAAACAGCCCTGTAACAGTAACTAAATCTTGTGTACGTTTCCTCTTTGTTTCTCTTTAGATTCCAGTAGCGTGCAAGTCCTGTCCATGTGGTTATGTGTTCATTAGCAGAAAACTCCTAAATGCCAAATTAAATGAGCGGTCTTCTCCAGCCATAGCAGGTAAGATTAAGCTTGCATAAAGCTCATGAATTATACCTGAAAATGTAGTTCGACCTTGGGTTTAATGCTTACTTGATTCTTCTAAATGCGGTTTGAGCAAAGTGATATTCATTCTGCCACACCTGCATCTCTGACTGTCGGGCTCTCTGAACTTACCAGCCTGTTCTACTTGTTATATACTCGCCTTCACCCACTTTGTCATTATATCCACATTACTGATGATTAGTTGCCTAAAATGTCATCATATTAATATTTTGTCAAAATACCTGTAGTCATTCCTACAATACTGTCACAGTATCGATGTTGAATTATTCTGTCAAAAATGATTGTGATATTTGACTTTTTTGCCCAGTCCTAACATTTATGAAGTGCTTTTGAGGAGATTTCAAAATGTTGAGATGTATTTTGTGTTTTGTAACATAGCTTAAAAGCATGGCACTATAATTTTATGGGCTATGGGTTGTATTTAGACTCAGGATGGTTGTGGGATATATAAACTGAAACATTACAGGAACAGTTAAACAAGTTGGTTGTGTTAAATGACAAGAAAACAATCATTTAAATGTGTTTGACAACTGCTTTATTGGCAACTGTCATGTTACCCAAGAAAACACACCAAGCACCACTTCCTACTCACACATATGGTGACATGTAACCAAGTCATTATCAGGCCATCAACACCGTGTGTAGCAACCAGTATAATATATAAATGCCTGTAACTTAAAGTCATTCTCTACCAAAAAAATGCAGTTATTATCAGTAATTAACAAAACCCCCTGACCTTTGTCAAGAACAAAAAATGTCAGACATTAATAAAATGTTAGACGGTAATACAAGATAACAGTGATACAACAGAAGTTGCAACATAGGACTCAGTGAGAGATCGTGTCCAATGTCCTTAGGTGCCTTAAGCAACTGGATAGCAGGAGCATCCCCTTTGGTAAGGCGGTCTGCAAGTTTCTCGTTTGTGGTGGACCAGAGAAATTGCTTAATCTTTTGAGTTTGAATGGTTATTGGTGTAGCATGTTCAGTATCACTGGTAGTCAGTTCAGAGAAGAGTGTAGCCAGAAAGATAGCGTTATCAGTTCCATCTGACATTGCCAACATTTCACCTGTAAGTGTACTACACACAATCCTCCTGACTCTCTCTGACTGCTGTGAAAGGGGTAACAAATTTAAATTTTTTTATCCATCAGAACAATAAGGTGTCCTCCTTGAGTGCCTCCGTCAGACAGGCAGACTTCAAAATGAGCAGTGTTGGGCGAGTTCCTTTCAAAATGCAATATAATATCAATATTAGTTACTTTCAACAAAATGCCCAAATAGCCTATATAGAACAATTAAATAGCCTAGATCTTTTTAAATAAGTGGGGAGGCAGACAAAGAATCAAAGTCTGGAATAAATATTTTAATTGTAGGCTCAGTCATATGAAACACAATAAACCTATACCTCCTATAATGTAGTCTATAAGACATGACAAGACAAAAATCTATTTTTCTATGCCTTTTGATTAGTTTATTATTAGTCCACAGAACAAGGAAAGCATGGGCATATGTGAGTCAAGAATTTAAATTAAAGTGCACTTGGAGGATTAGGCTTCATCATTAGGCCTATTAATATGGTCATGCGCGATGTGGGTGGATTCTTTTAAAACAACAATAAACACTTCACTTCGGTCGGTAACACAAATTGTAACTTGTTGCATGATATAACTGTAGTAATATATTACTGAAATATTATTAGTAACACATTATAGTATTCCTATTACCACTAAAAGAAATATATTCCTGTAGTTGGTTACTGTTGTAACGCATTGCCCCCAAACACTGCAAATGAGGCACAGAACACAGTCATCTTCAAGGCACCATCTCTGCCCAGGTGAAGTTCAGAGCTAGCTTCTTGGACTTACACACATGAAAGCCTGCATGGGTGAAATGTGGAATGGAATGTGAAAGGGTCGTCTATGAACAAAAACGACAGAAAATAAGCCACAAAAAAGTCTGTAAAGTCATGTTCTCTGTGTCGTTCTCCATTGTGCTGTGATCGCACTATGACATGATGACGTATGTACAAGAGGTGACCACGCTCCGGCCCAGTTGCGGCCAAAGCATTGTGAGTGCTGGCCAGCAGGGGACTGGGGAGGAGGGACAATCGTGCTGGTATGGTACGGAGCAACTGGGCCCAGTGTGAGTACGCCCTTAGTGGCACATGTAGATGGGTCCTTTTGCAGCTCTGACACAAAACCTCTAGCCATCAGCTGTTCATTTGGCTGTAAACCAGTAGCCCCATTCACACTGCCCTCTGAGTGCGGGGATCCTGAAACAACAGCAACGCAGTAACTGGTAGTGTCTTTGGCAACTTTTATAAGGAATAAAATATCTGTCACTCAGTCTGTCCTACTGACTCTTCATCATATTTCTGCCCGAACAACATTGTCTATCCCTGACAAAAAACTTTAATTCACCAAGCGTTTGTCTCCTTCCACTATTGTGTTGTTGTAGTTACTGTCTTGAAAAAATCACCTCGACGGTCAGCCCTCCAGACCGAGACTTCAGTGAACTTTCCCCCAGAAAACAGCCTCCCTACCCGCGAGTGATAGAGCCAGACAGCGTCCTGTTTACTGATGGCAATAATGTAATTATGTAATTTAGAGCAAAAAACTTAACTTGGTCACCTTCCAGGATGTTTGGTGGGTCAGGATCCCAATCACAACACATTATAACAGCATCCATATGATTATAAACAGTCAGCGGGTACATGTTTAGATTAACAGGTGGGGCACTGGAGGAAGCACGTTGAAAAAAACACTGTCACGTCTTTTTTCACATCTTGCTGTGTGAATTGGACACTGGTGTGACCTTACGCCGGAGCTGCTTGGTTCTGTGTGAACAAACAACGGGGGAGAATTGGCGAACCTCTGCTACGGAGATAATGTAGCGTCTCTGTGTGAAAAGGGCTAGTGAGTGTCTCTTTTAGGGTGCAGACTTACTATTTATCCATTCCTGTGCTCTGCTTCATTGGGGGACTCTTTTGTGGCCCTTCCTTCTCACATAGAGTGCTTGTGCATGCAGTTTCAATAATAGGTGAACCAAAACACGCTGTCATAATGATTTCTGCTTCAGTGGGTGACTCTTTTTTGTACAGAGTGATGTTGCACTCCTCTATCTTTTCTGTGTTACTTTCTTCAGTTAGCTTGATTGATCCATGTGAAAGTTAGATCAGTGAACACCGCTGGGGCTATCTGTTGATGTTTCATGTCCAAGCATTCAGTATCCAGCAGTTTGAAAGCTAACACGGCATCGTGAAGTTCCATTTTATGTATCTGGGAGTAGGATTATACAGCCCCCCATGGATACACTGCAGTCTCTCGTGATGCGGTCGAAGTTTGTGTAAGCTTTATAGGTTCGGTCTTTTTCTTCCTTGAGATTTTCTTCACATGGATATATTTTTTATTTTCTATTATCATCTGTGTTTTCTGCTCCAGACAAGCTGGATTTTAAGCGGAGAAGGACAGAGCGCATCCGCAGAGAGAGGATTGATTCCTCTTTAACCAATGACATGGAAAACAGGAGAAGATCCCGGGCCAATAGTCAAACAGATCCAATCCGGAGGGGACGAGGCAGACCAAAAACAGTGGGGCTGAAGAAACAGGAAGAGGAAAAAGGTAAAATACTCAAAATTGAAGGTCTTTTATAAAGTTTTTCTGTATCTGTATTGAATGGACCAGACTACAAAACGCCAATCATTTTGGATAAACTTCAAGATATAGTTTTGCACAAGATGAGAACTGTAGTCTAGATTTTGTTCCCCATCATTTACATTGTAAGCACATTATTAGGAAGGGATCTCTTACTGGCCAGTATGAACTAGAGGAATTATTACAGCAAGCACAAATGTAACTTGATGATGTTACACTAGATGGATAGCAGTAGCCCGTGGTGTATGGCATTGGCTGTAATTAGGATGAGATGTAGCCTGTAATTGTGGCAGTGACCTGCCACTTCCCCTTCAAAATACAGAACCTAGACATCCCCGGGTAACCACTCACTGTCTGAAAGCACCTCAGATCTGTGTGATTGTGTGGGAGTTGAGCTGTAACTTGGTACACATGAGTTGCATCATGCAAGTGAGTAACATTGTAGAGTTGAGATCAAACTCAAAATGTATACCTGCTTGTACTGCTCAAGCAGGTGTAAAGTCATTCATTATTAACTATTACCATGGCTACGGTAACAGACGATAAGACTGAATATGGAGAAAAGAGACTTTACCTACAAACTGAAAATTATTTATTTACATTTATTAATCAGAGGATTCACAATAATCACTCAAAATCAGCAGGGAAAGGTGCGTAGTAACAGCTAATTAGTGTTACTTTCTCTCCCTCCCTGAACTTCCCTGTCGACTCACCTCCCTCCGTTTGTGGACTGCTACAAGAGGGGAAATGGAATATGGTCCGATTTTTACAAACAACTACAAAATGCAGCAGGCTAAGAAACCATAAGCGACAAGTCTATCTGTCCATTTGATCGATCGCTTCCGATTAATTTGTGTACTATGGACACACATCTTAGATCAACCATACTCATTTAATCATTTCACAGGACAAATGCCAACTTAGGGACGCCCTGGTAGCTCGGTTGGTAGAGCATGCATCCCATATACAGAGGCTCTGTCCTTGCTGCGGCGGCCCGAGGTTTGAGTCCGACCCGCAGCCCTTCGCTGCGTGTCATCCCCCATCGCCCTCATCCCATAGTCCTGTCATCTCTCTAAAACAAACAAAAATAAATGCCCTCTTACTTGTGGGGTTTACAGTGATCATATGCAAACATATTAAGACATTAAAAAGTGTTCAACCACATACCAGCTTAGCTTGCGGTTCATGCACTGAACTCATAACTGGCTTTAAATAGCCTACACTTCAGGAGTCTCAATGTGACATGATTGCTCCCTTTATCTCTTTTTAAAATCAGATTGAAAATGCCTCCAAAATAGGCATGAAATGATTTTGGGGAAACTTCAGTTGGAAATAAAAGGACAGGCTAGATAACATCTAATATTATACGAAATACGAACCTATATGTCATTGTGGCATGTGACTTCAATTTTTTACCTGCCACAACCAACATTTGCTTCCTATCTCACCCTCCATACCACCCAGATGGGGCAAGCATCAGTACCATTAAATACTGTCTTTGCCAAATGAGTTGTCAGTGACTGACTGTGTTTTTACTGTGTTCACAGAGAAACAGGAGAAGGAAGTGGATATTTATGCAAGTCTCTCTGACGAGAAGGCCTTTGTGTTTTCTGTGGCCTTGGCTGAGATCAACCGCAAGATTCTGGGTCAACAACTCATCTTATAGATTAAAGCCTGAATAAAAAGCGCACACACAGAGATCACAGAAAAACTTTCAAAAAGCAAGAGGATGACCAAAGAAGGCAGAAATTGCTGGAGCTGAACTTTGACTGAGACTCTCAAAACTGCTGAAGCTTCAGACTGAAGTCGAGGGTGTTGTCAGAGAAGGAAATCCTGGCTCGCTTAACACCTGGAATGATACACCCACAACAGACATGCAAACACATGTTGCTGGACTAAAAGCTAGAATACGCTTTGTGTTGTAATGACATAGAGTGTTGCTGATAGATCCAGGGAAAAGGGGGTATTGATGACATGTCCCACCTGAGATACATACATCTGTATAAATCCACACCACAATGTGTTTTAAAGGCCTTTAATTTTAAATGAATGGAATTTAGGAGAGTGAGAAACTAAATAAATACTACATTCACTCGTTTGAAGTAAACTGTACTATCAAGTGCACATCTTCAGTCGACTTCATGTTACTGGAAGGGATCTGTCTGTTCTATGCCTCTATTCATTGTTTTTTGAAGATGATGCCTGTGTGATTGAGACTGAAGCTCAGCAGAAAACCAGTAGTCTAAAATCGAATTAAGATCTTGGATTGCCATTGTTTCTATAAATAATGTTCAAACTTTCCTAGAATCATACAGGATATCAGACACACATTTATAACATTGTGAGGTACAGCTGATACAGTGAATAAGTTTTCCTTTAACAGTCGGATCTTATCAGTACCATCATTGCGTACTGTGATAAAATCACAATATATACAGTATATATTGTTTTTCTAACAGCAATTATTCTTATTTAACAGTTTAAATAGACATTTTTATGTGGTAAAGACACTTTTCACCCAAAATATGTCAGACTGTCTGGCCTCTAACATTCTTCTTTACAGATTATATTTTTTTAAAAATCATCCATTGGTCACCAGAGGGTTCCTGTTACTTCCCAATAATAAAACCAATTCATTACAATTGTTTACTTCTCTTAAAGCTGGGGGTGGTAATTCTGTTCAGAAGCATTTTTTAAAATTATATTTGGCAGGCAATAACAATATAAAATGTAAATATATATTTTTTAAAAAGGGTGGGGGGGTCCATGGTCTGTGGCAGCGACAGGGCTTTAATAACTTCATCCAATCAATTTTAGCTGCTGAGGATATTGTATGGACAGCTTAGCCTACCTGTTTATCAATCTGTACTCACCTGTCCACTACCGCTGACTCTGCCCATCACTCTGTGTGCGTGACCGGAGTCTATTCACCACCACTACTGGAGCTGTGGTGGACTGAGATCATTGTAGCGTGTACTGCCAAACAGAGCGAGAAAAGAAAGACAGGCTGGAGAAGGCTACAAACAATAAGAAGTTGGATAGCTCATGTCATGAGGTGAAACGATAGTCAACACTGGAGTGGCTGTTCAATGATGGCGACAACTGATGGAGTCGAAGGCCTGAAAACAGACGCCATGGTAGCTGTGCCTCTGTCGGACAGGTAATGAGCTGGTTTGTTTTGTTTGGTGGTAATGTATTATTACTTTGCATTATGTAGTCAACGTAGCTAACGTTAGCTCCTTATGTTGCTGTCGTAACGTTATGTATTAGCCCAACACTAACATTGTTAACATCGTCAGCTTGTAGCTAGCGTTAGCTAGCTAGCTAGGATTGCCTACTGCCGTATGAAACATATTTACATATAACGCTACCGTTACACGCAGGCCAACGTTAACATGTACTGTGGATCTAATCCATATAGCAGCAGTGTTCACACATGCACTGCTACCCTGGGCTGTTGGGACATTAGCGTTAGCCAGATGAGCTGTGTGTGAGAGGCGGGCTAATTCTTGTGTGCTACACATGTGAAAGGCCAAGTCGACTGTTCGGAGGTCATGGTGAGATCTGTGAAGTGAATATAGTTTGTATAGTAGTTGTAAGTAGATGGTATTTATGTGACGTTCATTCATATAGTCTTTAAGCTGGATGTTTTACAAATGTGCTGCTGTGTCTGTCTGTGTTCTGTAATTAACAGAGCGACGCATCAACTTGCAGCCTTCTAAGCGTCAGTTGACGACAGAACCATGTCCTGATGTTTCCACTATTTCTGCGGTGTGAGGTGAGTAACTTGATGCTGATATCAGCATGGATCAGACCACTGTTATTCATGTAATATGTATCTTTGATGGATATATTTCATATATGCATGTGTCGTTCTTTCATATCATGTTAGTTTGCTTTCTATTTTTTACCTTTTTATTATATTGTTTACTTTTTACTATTAATATTGTTTATTGTTATATTGAACTGTGCTTTGGCTGCTGTGAAGAACAAATGCCCCCGTTTGCAGGACCAATAAAGGATTTCTGATTCTGATTCATGTGCATGAATGTGCTCCTTAGCAGGGATACAATACAAAAAGGAACGGCATCATTTCATTAGCTGCACCAGGAAAATGCTTCAAGTACTGGTCCCACCAGTCACATGTTAGTCTACCACTTGAGACTATCACATATTCGTAAGACATTTTTTTTTAAGGAATATAGACTTTGCATTTCAATTAATGATCTGACTGTCAGCTGACCACAGTAGAATGTGGGAAACACTGACCATAATTGCTGCACACCCATCCTAACCCAGACATCTATTATTACTTTTTTGTTTTTAACATAGCATCAGTCCTGTTTTGTCTTTGAGAGAATCAATGACATTTTTATGCCCCATTAACACATTCAGAAGTAACTTTGTGTCCCGGAAATACATTAAGTTCTCCATACTTTTCCAGTTTTCTGTAATTATACATTTTGCAGGGATGATTTTTCAGTCGCAGAAGTTGAGGAATTGGACAAGCAATGTTGTAACAAAGGACTGTGACAGCACCCATATCAGCAGCCGAACCTGTTGGCCAATGACCTGTGTTTATAATCCGTCAAGAAACCTCTGAATGTCCTTCCTGTATATAGTTGTTTACGCTAATTGTACTGTATATTGTCTAAACAATAAAAGTTTTTTAAAAGTTGTGTTCCAAAAGATTCAATAAAGAATAGTCTTACCTAATTCAGTTGTTATTTTTAGTGCGTCATGTGAAGTGTAAGAACTGTAATGAAAATGGGTTGATTGTTTATGTAAGAAGTGTCAAGAAAAAGGCATCTTTCATTTTCAAGACTTTATTCAAACAAGACAGAGATAAAAAATCAAATTGTAAAAAAACTTCTTTGCAAGAAATGTGATTCTGATTAGGGCACTTGTGTGTCCAAGTTACATGCCTGGTCAATATACTGTACAAACAAATGGTTGTAGGTGGTGTTTTGTCAGAAAAAATGCACAAGCAATGTTCTACTTTAGATACATGCTCATGTGCAATCCTTTGAGCTTGAAGATCTTCTACTAAACGTATGTCATCTTTTCCGAGAACATCTACTCCTTGACCTCTCGCCCTCCCACGTCCACAGCCTCTGCCTCACCTTCCTCGGCGTGTCTGCATCATCAGTCAACAGTACCCTTATCGTGGAAACACTTACATGCAAAACATCGTCTCACCATGAGTCCCATTCAATATTCACGTTCGTCTGTGAATCACTGAGGATAACAAAAATATAAAACGTGACACGAAAACCCTGATTTTATCACAGAAAACGATTATTTCTAAAAACTCTGGCTATTGACAGTATATTCTGATTTACAGGATAACAGAAGTAGATGTCCATAAACCCCTCTGTAATTATTTTCCCATCTAATATGACAATAAAATGAAAAAAATATGTTCACCTTCACTGCACTTAATGATGTTGACCTCTTAGAGTGCTATCAATGGCATAAATGAGTTCCTCATGCCCAGATACATGGAAATACATCTTTAGTTTACATTTCTATCACATTTAGATCCTAAGATACACACATTTACAATTTTGTGCATGAAAATGATATATTCCAGAGGTCAATGACCTCTAGCTGACCTCAGGGGTCAAACTGAGAATGCCTCCACATCTTAAATTAAAGCTTATGTCCTGAAGAACAAACCCTGAAAGTTTCATGCTTCTTTCATAAAAAGCAAGATTATTGAGCTTAACAGCTCCACTAAGTAGCTTAGGTTGAAAGCTGTATACAGTGGCTAGTCGGCTACTTAATCTAAATTAACAACTTACAAAATTTCAAGACAGGCTTTAGTTTTACTCCAGTTTTCCTTGTAAACATACACTATCTTTAAGTTTTTCCTTTACCTAACTAAGGCAAGCTTAATTGCCTCGTTAACTTATCTTAAAACACACTTCATTTAAATTTGACAAATAAATAAAACTCTGGTTAGCTTTCATGTTTGATTTCAACTCAGGTTTAAGCTCGGGACATAAGGAACTAAGTTGATGATACTGACATTCTTATCAGCGGTGTCAAAGATCTATCAATAAACACAGAAGACAGAGTGGGATCATGGCTGTTGTTGGCTTCAATGATAAACAACAGTTGCTGATGAAAATCTATCCACCATGACTCCGGCAGAAAACTTTACAGGTCAGGTAATGTACAAATGTTATCCTCACGTGAAGTTCAGTCATGTTCGCTAACTTCCTTCCTCACTCTGACCCTTTAGGTCAGGTATAGCGACAAGTGATTGTTATGCAGTAATGTGACATATCTATTGTCCCCTAATGTTCCACACAGGTCAGATGATCAGTGTTGTGAAGCTTCTAGCCTTTTCAGGGTATGTTGCGAAAACAAAGCACTTTTAAGGGTGCGCTAACGATTTTAGCTTAGCTGCTACAGTGACGATTCCATCTTGAAAAAGGGGCGCAAGGTATGTCCTTCAAGTCAATTTGGGATCTCAGGGCTTCCAGAGACTTGGATAGGATGGATTAGCTGTATGGAGCGATTTTGTTTGTTTTTTCGTTCCTCTTTTTATTCAGTTGTGTTGTTACAGCATTGTTCTCACTACCTTCTTGGTTTGGGTGGGAGTACTTGCATCTAGTGTACAGTTAGCATTTTTCAACAAATTAACACGGGTTTACATGTAGTAAGCTTACACATTTGGTTTTTATCTTTTCTTGTGTGTAATCCTTTTAAAAAAAACTTTATTGTGAGAGTGCAAGATCTTACACACATTTCAATTTACTTAGGCTACATTATATGTTGTTCATACTCAATCCGTCCAGTATAGCCTATCAAGAGCAAATAATAATTAAAGTATAATCTCAAGTGAATATTGGACGTCAATTTCAGAATTTAATCAGAATATTCTATCTGCTGAAGGGCCAAAAATGTATGTGTGGTGTCCATAATTATTCATCATTTTCTTTCATGTCGTATTGTTTTTTTATACACATCAACATGAGAATACATAAATTGGTTTATGTAAACTAAAGTAATGATAGCTCTTTTTTTATGTATGTTGTCAATAAAGTTTTCGTGAAGAAAAAATGGAGGACGGATGATAAAATGGTGCGCGTGTAATTCATCCATGTTAATTTAGTCTCACAGAAGAACCCAGTAGACAGTGAGTCAGCGATACCAGCGGTTTTTTTTGTATATACTTCAGAGCGTTTCTCTTCCTGTAATGGCTTTAAAACCGACATATTGTCAGTAACAACCGGCTGTCTTCATCGATAACCCATCGCGCCGAGCCTGAGGAAACATGCATCGTCTTAAACACTTAATACATCGCTCTTCGCGTGTCCCCCTTCGGACCACATCTCTTTCTAAACATCCATGGCAGCATGCTCGCTTTCAATCGCAGGGGCCGACGGAGCAATACGGACTGAAGCGGTTCAGCACGGCAGAGGCCACCGTGGACACTGGACATCCCGTCACCATGCGAGAAAAGACCCTGACCATGGCGACCCTAAACCCGCAGGTGAAAGCGGTGGAGTACGCCGTGAGAGGACCCATCGTTATCAAGGCGGGTGATATCGAGAGGGGACTGCAGGAGGTGAGCGTCTCACCGGTCATGTCTGTCCGCTTATTGTTCATTCGTTTGTGTACAGCACATACGACCCCATCACTACTGCGTGTCTCCATTCTGTCTGATGATGAAAGTAGCTTAAACGACAATTATCGGCGACTCACAGCCAAGTTTGATATTTTATTAAACGCCACATGTCGTATTTAAATTAACACAATGTCAACGTTACACTGCGTTGATAAGATTTTAAACACGGCATCCACGCGACGGAAATGTAGCTTCTCTGCATGACAGCAGAGTTAAAGCCGGTTGCATCATACTGTGTGGGACGGTGGACCAGCAGGTAATCTTCAGATCTCTACCGGCTTCTCTTTACATCATTCCGAACAAAACCAGTTTGGCCGGACATATTTAGACAGCAATGTCACTTCCACACTATGCAAAGTTATCAGAGCTAGAGTTATCACTTCTGTATTCAGCAGCATAATTAAGTCTCAAATTAGCCTGATAAAGTGTGATGTGTTTTTTTTTGCTCTTCAGGGAGTTAAGCAGCCTTTCACTGAGGTCATCAAGGCCAACATTGGTGATGCCCACGCCATGGGTCAGCAGCCGATCACCTTTGTTCGTCAGGTGAGGGTTGGACAGCCACTCAAATAGAAAGCATCAGACCCACTGTCATCACTTAGCTGCAGTTTGAGTCATTCACTGTATGAAACCATTTTCTGTTCAGTGAACATTTTCTCTTTGTTAGAAAGTTGTCAGCTTGACCAGTTTTTTTTCTTGCTCATTCCCCTAATGCATATGGCAACATACAGCATTGACTGTGAGAATGTCTTCGTCAGCTCAGTTTACCATTCATTCCCATCTTCATTTACCCGTCTATCGTAGTAGCAACAGGGCCATCTGACTCCAGCAAGCGTCCCTTTCCCATCACCAGCTTCTTCCAGATCCTCCTCAGGTGGTCAGCAGCCCTGGACAAAAAAATATAGATAACAATATCAAGCTTTGGAAGAGCAAAAAAAAAAAGGACTGAACAGCCAGTCAGCATTAAAGGATGTCTAAAAAGGCTGTGTCTGCCAGCCTCACTGATAATATCACACGTATAATATCACAGTAACACACTTAAGGAATGGAATGACAACATTAAAGATTAGGTTTTTTATTAACCTTACAACAGTACTATAGGGTAGACACACGGGAACAATCATAAGACTACAATAAACAAAATATATAACAAACAGGAAAATAAAATAAAAACAAAGAGAAGTTCTGCTACAGTGATAAAAGTGCAGAAAGAATGTAGTTGTGCAAATTTGGTTTTCATTATATTTTTGCATTTCATTTGAAACTTTACCTAATTCAAAAATGCTTCAAGATATAGGAGGGGTAAGAGATGGAACTACAGGTGTCAGCCAATTATAGAAATAAATCCAAAACAGTAGTATACGACAGAATATACAATTCTTTTGAGGGACAAATGCCATCCATAATCTTAAAGTTTGTGTCAAGGTTTTAGGGATATATGTAGAAAAATATATTTTGTTCCATATCAAAAAGGAAGAGAATATTATTACTAGTTTGCCATGGAAATAAACAGTCTCCTCACCACTTTGTTTTCCCCAGTCTGCCTGCACCAGCGTGAGGTCAACCCAACTATCTGGCATATTCCAATTCTATTTTTGTCTTTATGAGACGGAAAAATCTGCACCTTTGGCAAGCTCACTTATCCTCAGTTCACTTATTGCTTGAGAGCAGACTCACAAGATATCTATCAGAAGGAAAGGTTTACACCTGTTGTCTGCAATATAATAAGAACAGTCAATTTTCCCCATGAAAACTGTTGATGCACACTCATAATATTAAGTTATGAAACATTAGCGTATGTGCCTCTCCCATCGCTCCTTGTCGTTTCTGTGTTTGAAAATTGTCTTTCTGCCTGTGCAGGTGGTTGCTCTGTGTTGTTTCCCAGAACTAATGGACAGTCCTGCTTTCCCTGATGATGCCAAACAACGAGCCCAACGCATCCTCCAGGACTGTGGAGGACACAGCCTAGGTCTGTGTGTGTTGTACTTGTCACCATGTCCTCGACTGTGTCTGTGTATTAGTTCAGTAGCAGTTGACATAGAGCCATTTAACAAGGGACATTCTAACTTGTGCTATGGAATTGGTGTGATGTGACCAGCTACATTGTTTTGTTGGCAAAGACTTAACCACCATCAACACCGAGAGATTTGAGTGTTTGGACTACAAAACAAGTTGCAGAATGGAGTTTTCTTCCCTCACAGTGATTTTTGGCTGAGAGCAGACACACAAACCTGACAAGTTTATTATTGGCATGTCATTGGCAAAGGCCAGTGGAATATAGCACCTTTTCTTATGTGAACTGCAGACAACATCTAGAGAATCAGGTCAGGACATTGTCTCGATTTGCTTGTTCACACATGCAGCACAAAACAGGAGATTGTCCGTGTCAGAGGTGTTTGCAAAGAAATACTTCATATGGTTTAGGCGAGGGGCAGCGCCTGGTTGGGAGGCTCCAGACGTCTCTGTAATGAGGACTGTCTCTACGTTGATATCAATAGATCCGTTTTTATACTGGGTAGTAAGCCACCAATTTGCCATCCTTTTGGCGGCTAGGTCCGCGGATTTAGTCAGAAGGTGGCAAATTGGTGGTCTGTTTAGGTCCGCCAGTTTGGCGCCTTGGAGGGTACACTTATTTCCACCTCCATTGCATGTAAATCCGAGGCGGCAATGTGGTGGCAAATGCTGAGATGGGCGGAGGTGTCGATGACGTGCACTGTTGTGCGACCCACAGTCGGGAGTTTTAAAAACGGGAAACAGCTGATCACAGCAGTCAGTTCGTCACTTCATCCACGAAAATGGGCAACTGGAAAGCCGCTGAGATCCGGGAGATGCTAGCGTCTCCTAGGTCTCTGTAGCTGTCTTGGTTGTCCGCTTGTTGTTGTCAGCGGCGAGCTAATAGCGGTCGCTACTTTCAAATTAAAAGCCCCCCGCAAAGAACCCAGTTCTAAACTCCAACGGGGTGAAATGTAAAGCTCTTATTTTAAAGACTAATTCGACCTGCTTCTCTTCACGCCCAACTTCGTGCTTCACGTCATGTCACATGTTTAGGCCTACCCCAGTGGCGGCTAAGTGGTGGCATTTTTGAAAAGAAGGAATATTACACCTCCCTTTTAGATAGATAAGGCGGCACATTGCAGCCTTTACCTTGCTGCAAATGTGCCACCTTTTCTATCTAAAAGGGGCTACTGCTTCATGTATGTGGACGTATCTGCAACATCAATGAAAGAGTGGAAAGTAATATAGAGACAAAAACAGAAGAATGCAAAGCAGCTACACTCTGTGCACAAAGACCTCACCGTAGAAAGAAAGCTACAGTGTTTTGGATCTGTGTCCAGCTGCAGCGGTGTGATTGGGCTATATGGAAGCATGAGAGACCAAGCGGGGAAATGGTGACATTGTGTGCAGACATTGTGTTGCCACATACAGCTCCTCAGGGTAAACTAGATCAATCCAGAGGTGCAGTGCATGTGTGAAAGGGGCTCTGGATGAGATGGGTGGTGCATAGACCTGTGTAATCACAATATAGATGTCGGAAATTTAGGCTGTATAGGAGGAATTTCTGATGGTACTGGTGTCTTAACCACCCTATACAACACAAGTAGTCAGAATTTGCTGTGTGGATTAATTTCAGAGTCTGTAATGTTCCACCTTCCCTTTTCACCTCTGCATTAGACTGTCTTGAGAAAGGTCTCTGTGACAGAAATGTTGACCTTCTTTAATAAATGTATAAATGCATAGGACTTTGGCTATAGTCAACAGAACAGAGTTCATTGTAAAATTGATTTATTGTCTGAAAAAAGTAAAGCAGCAAAGCCACATTTTAAATAGTGTGAGTGAGTGATTTTGTTAACCAGTAAATTAATATTGTGGCAAAGAGATTAACCCCAAAGTCAGCCACAACATATCTCTGGTGCAGTAGAGGAGTCTATGCTGTGCTTCACCACCACAGTTACACCGCTGTGTGATTCAGATCTATTTATAGTAACTATAATTTCAATAGGAGCAGCCAGGGTGAAGCACAGCATATTTTAGTTTAATAGTCCTATTGTAGCACAAACTTGTTTTTCCACTCCTGAATATGGTAGGATGGAGAATATTGTGCACACATGTATCATGAATTTTATGCATCATTACCAAGGTAATCATGGCAGTTAGTCCTGATGTGGATCTTGGGGGATTGCTCTGCCCTACGTACAAGCCACAAACAATATAGTGCTTTTCAGCAGGGGAAAAACTTCTGACAAGACTAAATGTCATGTCATCCTTGACTACTGCAGTGAGATGTAATCCATGACGTTACTGCAAGTAATATTCGCATTGAGATAAAAGTATTATTGTCTTTATTTTTATTATTATTGCATGTTCAAACTCTTTGCTGTATCCAGTATGTTGTCTGTTATTGATTCAGGCTCGTACAGTGCCAGCCAGGGGGTGGAGTGTGTCCGACGGGACATCGCTGACTACATCGCACAAAGAGACCAGGGTGTACCTGCTGACTGGAACAACGTCTACCTCACCACAGGAGCCAGTGATGGCATCATGGTATGAACAGCTCTCTTGGGTTGGGTTGGGTGACAAAGAAGTAGCTGGAAAGCATTATGACTGGGTTGAGTTGTGATAATAGTGATTATCTTTTATTTTTAGAGCATCCTGAAGCTGTTAGTATCGGGGTAGAGGAAGATCGAGAACGGGCGTGATGATTCCCATCCCTCAGTACCCCCTGTACTCTGCCACCATCTCCGAGTTGGAGGCAGTTCACATTAACTACTACCTGGATGAGGCCAATTGCTGGGCACTGGATATTGAAGAACTGCAGAGAGCTTACCTGACAGCTAAGCACCACTGTCAGCCCCGGGTGCTCTGCATCATCAACCCCGGAAACCCCACAGGTAGGATATTGATGGTCATTCGCTGAGACGGTGAGCAACTTGGTCTCACTTTATCAATGCAAACTTGTTGTGAACAGTAGGAGCCACAACTGGTTTCTGATAAGAGAAACGTTTTTCAGTTCAGTGGGCTGCAAACAAAATTCTCTACAGATGAACAGGTGACACCTAATTGCCTGTGTAAAGGTACTTTTCCACATTTTGTGTTCCACTGTAGATGGTACCCTTAAAGTGTAGGCAGGGTTCTTACATGATCATCATAGCAGCGCCAAAAAAAACTGCTGTGATGCAGTCTACAGCGTAACACAAACACAGGAAGTGTAAAAGATACCATAGGGGTGGTGTTTGTTATTCCTGGTATGTGGCTGTCACAGTAGAGATTATCATGTGGTGAATACCTTATTATGAGTCAGAGCTAAGTGTACCTGTTGAACTACTTCTCTGCTGCCAAGCTTAAAGTTTCTACAACACCTCTGGTATTTCTTTTGATTTAATTCTAATTGTCTTGCTCATTGTAGAATTGCTCGTAGCACTTAAAACCTGAGCTTATCCAAACTGGACCTTCGTCAAAACCATTAAAAGATCCAGAGCAGATGTAGAGGAGGAGACGAGAAAATGTAACAACATCGCCATTCCTTATGTTGGGGAAATATCTGCAAAACTCAGGATCTTCAATAAACATCATATCCCGGTTCACTTCAAACCTACCAGCACACTGAGGCTGGAACGTGTCCTTTGAGGAGTAAAGGAATCCATCTATGTCAAACTGGAACGACCGTCTTTGAACAGAGGAGGTGGCCCACGACATTACTTATCACCCACCTACAATGCAGCGCTGAGTTCCCTCCCCAGACAGCTTAACAACCATTCGACATGTCCTTGACGACTCCGTAAGGACACTCCCACACAAAGTGTATAAGCCTGCAACGCCCCTCTCCAGTAAATTAGAACTGAATAAGCCTCTTGGATTAGAGGTGAAACGTCTTCAAGAAAGTCCAGTTGCCTACGATACAGCACTTACAATTCCTAGTTTTTTGTTTCGCAACACTCATCCGCATGTACTCATTTCATTTTCCCTGCATTTCCATTGCCAGTTTGTCTGTTTAGCTCTGACACCAGCTTGATACTTCCAGTGGTAATGCGTATGTATATCTCTCTCCCCACTCTGTTCTCCAGGTCAGGTGCAGAGTAAGAAGTGCATAGAGGAGGTGCTCCACTTCGCCTATGAGGAGAATCTGTTTGTCATGGCTGATGAGGTAACTTCAGCTGCCAGCACCTAATCTGTTATACCAGATGTCCTCAGGAATAAGCCTTCTATTACATCTTAAAATTATTATCCCTTAATCTAAAAGCCTAACTGTTCAGATCTTGCTTGAAGTTCCTGTGCCCAGGTTCAAGGGGTGCTCCAGTGATTTAGCATTGAATTTTTAGAGATACATTTTTTTAAAAGTTGAAATCAAAGCAGGAGTGTAGTTGCTTTGTACTCCTTTATGCTTCTTGTTACTGCTCACTCTTTTGTTGATATTGCAGATATGCATTGCATATATGGATGGATAATGGATATTTTTAACATAAACAGATAGTTACAGGTACAGATCCCTTTCGAATTGTGACCATGACACTGTGCGGGACCTCTTTACATAAAAAAATAAAATAAAAATGATCAGTACTCTCTGCTAGACAAACTTTGTAATGGAGACACTTTCTAAATAACCTCAAACCTGGCTTGGAATACTGCAGTACTGCAACTTCTTGATGCTAAGAAACGATACAAGTTAAGCCAGACTGACTTCAGTAAAGCAGGTTTATTTACTGGAACTTCTGTGTCGTAATTGAGGTTTAAAAAAGTTGCAGTGGAAACTTCCCCCCTCTGAACTAGCCTGGTCAGTCTACTTTTCAGAATTTTAAAATCTAGTATAACAATCAATCCAAAGTGTTGTCTCAGTAGTTCCTCCCCGCAGGTTACTCCCAGCTGCTGCACCATGAGCTCATATCTTTTAAGTCTGAAGTGTCTGTACAGGATTCCAGACCAAATTTTTTTTTTGTTTTGAATGCACTCCAGTTTCACCCTTTGCTCCCAGTTTTTAAATGTCATAAAATAGACACCAAGAAATCTGGTTCGTAAAAGTACAAGAGGAGCAGATAGGCAATCTGAAAACAAAAAGAACATTCTTAGTGTGCCTTTTGTTAAACTCCATCGACTCTCGTTTGACTTTTTCATGCAGGTATCACCAGCAGCTCACCGTGGCTGTCATTTAAGCAAAACTGAATGTGTTGGTGATTAGAGAGATTATTTTTTTTCCTACCAGATTGTGATCAAGCTGGCTGGTGTTGTTACAGGTGTACCAGGATAATGTGTACTCACCGGGCAGTCAGTTCCACTCCTTCAAGAAGGTCCTCTATGAGATGGGCCCTGAGTACTTCAACAATGTGGAGCTGGCCTCCTTCCACTCCACCTCCAAGGGCTACACTGGAGAGTGAGTATCCTTTGCATGAAACACCCCATTCAGCTCTTCTCTCATTACATGGTGAAAAGAATTAGCATTTGAATATGTTCAACTGTGCTTTTCCTTTCTCAATGCTGTAAATTCTCTAAAATTACAAAGGTCTCTGTTTAAGTTCACATTAAGTAGGGGTGTCATAATTCTGACTTGAAATCATAAACTAATTGGAATGAGCTTTCAAATAAGATGATTGAAATCAAAATAGGATAATTGATTCTCCAAGTAAATTTTTCACTTTATATTTGCCTTCTTGCATGAATCTAAAGAAAAATAAACTTTAAAAACACTTCCAACACTACATAGCTAGCTCAGGGATAGCCTGAAGCTGCACTTCTAGACCATCAACGACTGGCTTGGAAGTAGCTGACAGCTTTGGAAATGTTAGTTTTATTTTCTTTTTCAGAGATCCTTTATTGATTTCTTTGGGAAGAGGGTTTACTCGTGATAGGATTGAGAAACTGAACTTACAAAGTTTCAGTCTTTTGTTGTTTATTGTGGAATCACTGAAGGGTGGTATTTATTTGAAGAAGAAACATACATATTTGGCCACATGAAGCTGAGCAGCAAGAGGGACATTCTAGTATACTAATATAGCCTTAAAATGTCACTATGTCACAATTTCAGTATGTCTTTGTCAGTATCTGTGTGTTCACTGAGACATAAATGTTGTGCACAGGTTTTGTCCTATCCACCACTAATTTTCCATTGTTGCTGTAACTGACAGGGGACCTATAATGCCCATGAAATGAATCACATCCTCCAGCCTCGTATTCACTGTATGAATTATACATACAGGCCTGAGTTTGACTGTAATTAATTGGTTCATGGGAAATAATTTCAAATGGTTCCGTATTAATACATGTGTCAGTACACGGGCACAGTGTAGAGTGGCTCTTTCTTGACCCAGGACTCAATTAATATTGTCTGTGTTTTGTTTCTGTCTCCCACTTAGGTGTGGTTTCCGTGGAGGCTACATGGAGGTGTTGAACATGGATCCACAGGTGAAGGCCCAGCTGGTCAAAATGTTGTCCGTTCGCCTCTGCCCCCCCGTCTCTGGACAGGCAGCGATGGACGTCATTGTAAATCCCCCCCAAGCTCATGAGCCCTCACATGCTCGGTTTACCAAGGTGTGTGTCTGTGGCTTCTGTTTTCCCTGAATCAACTCAATGCAGATGCTGTGTGCACAGCGTCTATTCAAAAAGGCATGGTTGAAAGTTTTCTGTTTTTGAGCAGATGCACTATCACTGTGACTCATCTCTGGAGCATTATACACAGGAACAAAAAAAAAAGAGTAGAAATGAACTGAGTGGTAGGTAAAGGGGAACATTCAACATTTGTAGGAATGAACCAAGTGGATCTATAAACTACACACTCTATCCTGTAAAGTCTGATCCAGTTGGTGATATGTGTCCAATCCACTCTTCCCAGAATTCTGTTAAATTTGTCCCGTTCCAACCTGGAGGAGAAAGTCAACTTTTCAGTTACACAGTTACAGTTTTTTGGTTATGTCACAGTGAGGCTGTCAGGGTTTTTTTTGGAAAACAAATTGTTCTGTGCATGCAGAAGGAGATCAGCTCTTGCTCAGTGAACGGCCTCTCTCAGCCCAGTGAAAAGCCAATAACTATTTGATGCCTTACATGCTCACACCAATCTTTAACTGAAATAGATCCATCCTTTCACAGTTCAAACTAAAGTAATTAAAACATTCTGATGTGATTACACCTGAGGGGGGAGTATGCTTTCCAGGAAGGAGTGCTTGTGTTGTTCCTCTTCTACATTAGGTGAAGTGAGGTGACCCTTGGGTGTGGACTTTGCATCTTAAATGAATGATGGTCATTGTTTATTTGCTAACCCTTCTGTATGATGTGTTATGTTGGTCCCTAGGAGAAGAGGGCAGTCCTGGATGCCCTGGCTCACAAGGCCAGGCTGACAGAGGAAATTCTAAACTCGGTGCCTGGGATGACGTGCAACCCAGTCCAAGGAGCCATGTATGCCTTTCCTCAGATCTTCCTCCCGCCACGAGCAATTCAGGAAGCACAGGTCTGTTACTGAACCCAGTCTAAAATTTCATAATTTTTCCTTTTTCTGTTTTTTTGAGTATTCAGAAAACAAACTCTCTCTTAAGGTCATATGGACACTTGAGAATAAACTTCAGGCAGCAGCCTGGGGTTCGAGTCGAGCCTGTAGCCCTTGCTGCGTGTTTGTTTTTTGGGTTTTATAATGTTGTCAGCTTTAGTCTTGTTTTTTGTAATATTTCCAGTAAAAATGTTTTCTAATTGTTAAATCAGGAATCTAGAAAACTGATCCATGTAGGGGCTGGGCATGCAGGATTCATTTACAGAAATGAATGTGTAGTCTTTCATTGTGGATTGAAATCGAGGTGCACAAGCTCTGACAGCTTGGGGAATTATTAATACCTAGGTATTTTATTGTGTCTGTGGAGGAGGGGATTGGTGGCGATAAAGCTGCAGCTCTTTTTGGAAAGGTGTAATTGTCTTGATTTTGACCAATTAATTGCATAGTTTGAGATCTGAAAAGATTTAGTCAAAAGGTTCATGTTTTCTGGGAGAGACACTTGTGGGTCCTGTAAGTAGAATACCATCTGCATATAAACTTACTTTATGGTTTACAGTAATGGATTGCCTATTTGATTTCTTGCCCTTTCCTCCCACAGAATGAATAAAACTACTCCCCGACATGTTTCTAAAGTGATCTACTGTCACAAATGCTGAAAATGACAATTGTTTTGTAAAAAAATTTTGATGAAAGGACTTAGCAGTAAGTCCTAAGAACATTGCATTTCCTGTGACTAGCCTACTTCATAATAACAGTCAACACATTTTTTTGCCAGTTAGATGCTTTTAACTGTGAAGCTGCAGCAGAAGGAAATGTTCGGTTTGCATTAACAGTAAATTAACACTGCGCTAGACAGAAATTGAGCATCTTTGTAAAAAGCCGGTGTGCTGGATAATACCAGTCTTGTCACATGCTCATTAGCTGGTGGGAAAATGTCGACATTGCAGCAACCCTATTGGGGACTTGAGTCACAGTTGGTCAGCTAAATGTGTCATTCTTATTTGTGTGTGTCTGCAGTCCCTTTCTATGGCTCCTGACATGCTGTACTGCCTCAAACTGCTGGAGGAAACTGGTATCTGTGTGGTACCAGGAAGTGGATTTGGCCAGAGGGAGGGAACCTATCACTTCAGGTGAGACATGAACACTTCCTTACACCAACACAGCCTTATTTAACATTTGCAATAGGATTTAAGATCACAAGACTTAGACGGATTGCCAAAGTGGCAAACTATGACACATTTGCTGTATTGAAGATGTCATATTTGCCCAAATTTCAACTTTATACACAAGATATCTCAACGTTATACAGATGGACCATGAATTGAAAATAAAACCATTACATATTTAAACATACTATGTATTTGTTTTTACTGTGCGTTCGTTTCTTAGAATGACCATCCTTCCGAGTCCGGAGAAGCTGAAAGTCCTCCTGGAGAAGCTGAAGCAGTTCCACCTCAGATTCCTAGAAGAGTATTCACAACAGGAACCTCAGATTAACAGAAACACCCAAGAAAAACACAGAGAAATGTCGAAGAAACCAGACTGATCCCCTCCCCAGACTTATGCAGAATGTGTTATTTTAAATTAACAGCTTGTGTAATGTTAATATTGCTTTGAGTTAATACTTGTATTTAGGGATTTGTTACAGAAATGTGTGCCTTTCTCTCAGATGATATTTAAAGAGACGAAGGATCCTCCACCTGTTTACAGAGGAGGCCCTGAATAAGAGAAAAGACTGTATAACAACATATGAAGTGCACTGATCATATTCTCCCATAAATAGTTCTTCATGCTCTCATTGCTCTGTGCCACGTTGTTCAGTGGTAAACATCCACTGAAAACCCTGCATTCAACCATCTGCTCTTCATCATCCATTGTGCTTTTCATGCTTGGCCAAGGACTTCACACATCCACCTGTTACGCACATATGAAGTACATACGGAGTTGTATACTACTATAAATGCCTCTGCAAAAATGCTTGTTTTTGTTTTTGTTTTGGTGTTGCCTTTTATAACAAAGTTAAAAAAAAAAAAAAAATCACGAAAGTTTGCAGTTGTGGTCAAAAGTTTACATATACTTGGAAAGAAAATGTTTGTCATGACAGTCACGACAGCTAAACTTCTCCGATCATATCTGCCCAGACTTCACCTGCCGCGCGCTCTCTTCACTCGCTTCACCACGCGACACACACACACTACGCACACACGCGCCACTCCATCTCTTAAAGGGACACACCACTCTTATAACACGCCCATCAGCTACAACATTTAAGTATCATCAGTATGCATTACAGACCATATTCCTTTCTCCAACCACTCTTTGTTGAATACGGATTAATTCCTAAATACCATATTCCATCAATTCCATAGTGGGATGTTAAGGGGACTACAATTATGCCTGTATATAATTTCCCCATTTATTAAAACCTGTTAATGAAACATAATTCAACAGGGTAATTTAACGAGTTTTGGGTCAACGATACCCAAAAAGGTACCCAAAGAGATTAAATCTCCTACCGTCTCATAAACCTTGCACCACTGTCCACTTGGTGGCAGAAAGCTTGTTTGCTATCGCCAACCCCCATCCACGAAGAAGAAGACGGAGCGGAAGTGTAATAGAAAATATGGCGGCGCCTGTTATGGACACATTGTGCAAGTATAGGACAAATTTGATACAGTCACAGAGACACAGCTTGTGTCAGCACTGACACTGTGGACGCAGGGTGTTTTTGAACTGAACAGACGGTTCTTGTCAATATGTGGACGAACAGCAGGGCGGCAGGAGCTTCTCTGAGAATCCTGAACCACCTCCACCACTGCTGTGCACAGACCGGGTGGAGGAGGGGGGCTGATGGCCGGCACCGGTGGCTCTGTAGACGTATGTCATCATCAGGACCTCCGTGGAGGCTGCTGTTCTTTGGCTCTGATCAATTTGCTGTGGATTCTCTGAAACTTCTCACATCCAGCTGGTACGAGTCCGACACCAGAAGCCTGCTACACACTACCCAGTGTTTAGTCGTACAAATGCTATACACAAATTTCATTGCATTACACTACAAACCTAAACATGTACTGGGCAGGTAAGGCTCTTTATTGTTCTGAGTTATAGGTACACTTAGTTTTTTGGGTATGCTCCTTGATTCATTATATTTTTATTGATTTTTTTCCACTGCATATTTGGACTATCATGTGCCCTGAAGATCCACTAGTAAACTTAAGGAAATTATTATCTCTGGTGTCCTTATTACTGCGTAGATAGTGCTGCAACCAACCAGACTAGCCCTGTTTTGTGTTATGGCTAATGTTACTTTATTGTCTCCCATGGGGAAAAAAATGTCAAGGATTGTTTGAGATTAAAAAAAAAATCCCTGGACAATTTAATCACAGAGTCTAGCACACTGTTAAAACTTACAAAGTTAAAGAGGGCATTTTATGCTAATTTTCAGATTCATACTTTTATTTGGGGGTCCTAGTAGAATAGGTTTACATACTCTAATTTTCATAAAACATATTATTTTTCTCATAAGGTGTATTGCTGCAGCATCCTTCTTCACACTGTGTGTTGAACGCTCCGTTTTAGCTACAGAATGAGACATCTCGCCTCTCTTCAATCTTTGGTGAGAATTGCACCATTACTTAACGGGCAGGATGTAGCCAATCAGAGGTAGAGAAGGGCTGAGCAAGGTAGTGTGATCTAAAATAACACTGCTATAGCAGTGGCAACTGTATGTCTGCTTAATGACTGGAGTGTATATATTTTATAACAAATGTATATGAATATATGTCTGTATAACGCCTGTTACATAGTGTCACACATAAGTTATGGAAGTAGAGGCTCCACTCCAAACGATGCGTTTCAGGCAGTACAGGAGCAGTGTTTTCTGTGGTGTGGACTTTTACCTTTTACATGCACACAACTGGTAAATAACATAATAAAAGAAAGGCAAAACCCCAAAAAGCATCATATGACCTCTTTAAGCATATTTCTGAGAATATGCACATCTTCATACATTAAAACATACAACCAGCAATATGTCTCAATATGTCCCTGGACGATTAATGGAGCCAATATTTAGCATATTCTGATGATCAGTATCAGTGATTTTTTTGTCAGATTGCCGATTAAAATAATCTAGTTTAAAAATGTGCTGCTTTGGCTCTGATGCAGCATCCTCTTACTCAATGTCCCATGCACAACAATATCTGATTGGTATTATGTCACAATTAATAGCCTATAAAAACTGAATAATCTGAATCTGCAAAGTATCTTGTAACTAAATGTATCACATAAATGTAGTGGAGAGGAAGTGTAAAGTAGCAGAAAATGGAAATACTCAAGTAAAGTGGCTAAAATTGTATTCAAGGACAATACAAGAGTTTTTACTGCAAATGAATATCGCTCCCAAATATCGTTTTTTTAGCCTCCTTGATTTCTAATAATCTGTATCAATGTCGGCCCTAAAAAAACATATCGGTCGCCCCCTAGTTTTGTCATCCTGGCAATCCCATTTCCAAAATGATCTAAATCATGAAATATTTGGCATTAAACTCAAATCTTATCCCTAGAGTTTCGAATAAAAGGCAGGGTTAGATAGCTAAGTCCCAATCTTCATTTCAGCTCTGGAAAGACAACTGAAATATGAAATGACTTGTTCATAACCTTCATCAACTTATAAGGGAATAAGGGATGTGAGTGCATGACAACTAACCTCCATGTTGTGTTTGTAGGACTTCCAGTGACGGGATAGTGGAGTCCCTTGAAGTTGTTACTCTTTCTGACAACGTCCCAGTGAAGAAGTTTGCTCAACAGAACCAGCTTCCACTGCACAGTTGGCCCCCTGACAATGTAGATGGACGGTTTGATGTTGGCGTGGTGGTGTCCTTTGGCTGTTTACTCCACGAGACACTGATCAACAAGTTTCCACAGTAAGAATTTTCTGTCTATCAGTGGTGTGGTAAAATGTGTGGACTGTTGCTCTGCCCTGGTCTGGCTGCAAAGGCCACACCCTAAACCCATTAGCTGTCTGATAGAATTGTTACACCTGCCACCCAGCCTGCCACCTAGTCATTGTCCTTGCTTTAAATAAAAAATAAGGATTAAATTGTACTGACCATTGTCTGTGCTTGGCCAAAGTGCTAAAAATAGGTCATAACCATCAGGATGCACGAGCAGTCAGATGTAAAGTAAAACTTATTTGGAAAGCTGAACAATAAAATGAACACCCAAACTGTCTGTTTAAACCAGGGGTCTCAAACTGCCAGGCCCCAGGTCATCCTGCGCCATAGCCTCGTCAGTCAGTTCCCCTAGCTCTTCGTGAAATGTGACTCCTGTTACTCCGTGCTGCGACTCTCATGTTGGCCCTGCTGCTGTACAGAGTAGATGCCTCCAGGAGTTTGTAATTGCAGCCGCCATCAGACTATTGATTTGTTACAAAGTAAAATGACGGTGGGGGCAAGTTATGTAATTGGCATAACACCTGGAACACCGACTACTCAGCAAGCCTAGTGCAAGGGTTAAAGAAGTAATTTATAAGGAAAAAATATATTTTCACTGTGAAAAGAAAATATGAGCAGTATTGTTGCCAGGTGTCTTGCAAGAAATAAAATTCAAATGTATTTCATTTGTTAGTTCTGCAACTGTTATAAACTAATCATGTAAAAATTTATACAAACTACTTCCTTTATTTTATTCTTATGTTATTAATGGAAATAAAAATTTCAGAAAAATTGCGCTTTCTTGTAGTACTTGAGTGGCCCTCCTACAAGATGACAATACCAGCTGACTGCTACTGCAGGCTGGATGATTAATAATAAGGAGATGTATACTTTTGGCCATATTGTGTATTTATCAAACAGCTAGTTAATCATACAATACATGGAGCATAAAATAAGGATGCACAACTTTTGACTAGATAAATGCCATGTTTTGTCTCTTTGCCAGAGTAGTGGGGAGAAGACAATTGCCTGAAAATTGATAACATTTTTGTGTGAAGTCATCTCAAAACAGTATTCAACGTAATACACTCACTTCAAGAATTCTACTTAACATTTATTATGGAGGTGTTTTGAAGTATATTTGAAGGGAAGCCTGAAGGGAGGGGGTGGGATTTTTTCAGTGGGATACTTTCAAAATGTAGCTCACGTTGCTGGTTTCTACTATTTCACCAACCCCAGCTTAAGGCATGAAGTCGTAAACTGTATATTTGTCTCTGCAGCGGGATTTTAAATGTTCATCCCAGCCTGCTGCCGAGGTGGCGAGGTCCAGCGCCCATCTTCCACACCATCCTGCATGGTGACACTGTGACAGGAGTCACCATCATGCAGATCAGCCCTCATAGGTATACAAAGAGAAAACCTCTGCGTCCTTCCTGTTGGACTGCAAACTTAAACAGATTCAATCTATCTTCACTTCTCAGGTTTGATGTGGGCCCCATTGTAAACCAGGAACTCCATCAGGTCCCTGAGAAATGTACAGCTGATGAGCTTGGAGCTGCCCTTGCCACTAAGGGAGCACATCTGGTGAGTTGTTGAAACATGGAGTAGATGGTTGATCGTCTTCTCTAACAGGATGATAACATAGCTGGTGTATTTGTTTTATGGATTGCAGCTAATTGATACGTTGACCACACTGCCTGAGAGACTTGCACATAAAAGGAAGCAAAGCCGGACAGGTGAAACATTTGGTACGTAGGTCTGAACTACACAGACAGTCATGCAAATTGTCAAACAGGAGGAATTCTTCTAACTTAAACATCAATGGCCTCCAACAGCCCCAAAGATCAGTACGTCCATGAGCTGGATAGTGTGGGAGGAACAGACTTGTGACAACATCGATCGTCTGTATCGCGCCATTGGATCTCGGGTAATGATAACTGAGTTAGACAGGTATTTATTTTAAGCAATGGAAGACTGTTGAATGTCACTCTAATGACCCTTATCTCTACTGTCAGATACCTTTGAGGACCATGTGGATGGGCGAACCAATAAAACTTCTGGATTTTGTAGGAAAATGTCACATTACATTATCAGGTACGTTTGTTAAAAACAGATTACATGCATACTTTTTTATATATTTATCAGGTATTTGAAGTAAACCTCTGTTTTGTTTCACTGTGCATGTACAGTGAGCATGTAACAGAACATGTAACAGAGGTCTAGCTGATTGGTGCCAGTAGTCTCACAATTAGTGAAATGGAGATCATCGGAGCATGTCTCAAGTGATTGTAGTATAAAGACACCTGTGTTTGAAGGTTCTGTCACTGGTTAATCAGTATTCCTGGCTACAGTTACACCATAAAGACAAAGAACAATCCAAAGAACTCTGTGAAAAGATTACTGAAAAGTATAAGTCAGGGGATGGATACAAAAACATTTCAAGTCACTAAACATCTCCCGGAGTTCAGTTAAATCCATCATTAAGAAATGGAAGGAATATGGCACATGTATAGATCTGCCTAGAGCAGGCCGTCCTCACAAACTGAGTAACCAGTGAGGGAGGCCACTAAGACCTACTTTGCCCGGGTTCGTCACCTGTCAAAGCTTTATGGGAGATGTGGCAAAAAGAAACCCACTTTTGAAGAAAGCTCATTAAATCTCCACTAGAGTTTACCCAAGGGCATGTGGGAGACTCCAGAGTCACCTGGAAGAAGGTTCTTTGGTCTGATGAAACCAAAATGGAGCTTTATGGCCATCAGACTGAACACTATGTTTGGCAGACACCAAACACTGCACATCACACCATCCCCACTGTGGAGCATGGTGGTGGCAGCATCATGCTGTGGGGATGCTTCTCAGCAGCAGGCCCTGGAAGGCTTGTAAAGATAGAGGGTAAAATGAAAGCAATGGGAGAAGATGTATTTTCCTGCAAGACAGTGACCCGAAGCATACAGCTTCTACACAGAAAATGGTTTAAAGACAGCAAGGTGAATGTTCTGGAGTGGTCGAGTCAAAGCCCAGCCCTCAATCCAATATAGAATCTGTGGCTGGACTTGAACCTGACAGAACTTGAGCAGTTTTTCAAAGAATAATGGAGTAAAATTGCAGTGTCCAGATGTGCAGGCCTGATTGAAACCTATCCACACAGACTCAGTGCTGTGATTGTGGCCAAAGGTGCATTTACTGAGCACTGACTTGAGTGGGGTGAATTACTGGGTTAATAAATAGCAGACAAATGTATATTTCTGCGCACCTTGTCAGGTGACTGACTATTGGATCATTTTAAACATTTAAACCCCTTTCCTGTTTGAAAAGTCCAAACAATACGCAGGTTTGTTGAACTACAAATATGATTAATTTCCAAGGACTGTGTCCTTGATGATTTCAGAAGTAGGTTGATTTTCATAGAGCACTGCAGACAGAAACATTGAATCAGGAAATTTTGTACATTTTGTAGAATGTGGTTCCATTTTACACTCTAATCTACAAGGGGAAAATAAAATAACTTTTCAGGAAAAAAGTTTGAACGTTCCTGCCACAACAAACTATATGGGGTCTTCAAATTGCCTATAAGATCATTGTCTGTGTTGAACATTAGGTTCGTCATTAAAAGTACACTTTTGAATGAGAGTATTTCCAGAACCAGAGTCTACATGACATGGGGTTTGATGTGTGTGTGTGTCTGTTGCCCTATGCCACTCTAGTAATGTGTATCCTTAGTACCATGACCCTGACATGTAATATCACTCATGTGTTTTCTGCAGATCAGAGGAGGAGACCAGCCCCTGGCTCAGTCAGCTATCAGAAGGAGTCCAATACTCTGGCTGTCTGCTGTAAGGTCTGTCCAACTCGGTTACACTTCCATTTATTTTGTTCAGTACTGGCAATGACCTAAACCTTAACACTTATCCCTCTTTACTCCCATCGCCACATCATAACATTTCTATTTAAAAAGAGCCAGGTAATTTATTCAATTACGTAAATTAATTTTAAGTTGCATTTTTACAATGTTCCTTGCTGTGAATTGTCCCGAACAGCAGCCTTGTCAGGATATGTCTGTTCAAAATTTGATAACCTGTGCAAATGTTCCTTGTATCAAGCAGATAATAAATATTGATAAGTATATAATAAAAAAAGTTTATATATGATCTATAGGACACAACTTTATGAGTGAGTCTCAAGCCCTTTGCGTACCATTTCATCAATCTCTGTTAATCTACAGTCTGTGAAACTTTGCTCTTTGACTCACTGGAAGTTTTTCTAATGCAGGAAAATGTTCTGTTTCATTGACAGCAGCTTTTTAAAAGATGACAAAACAAGTCAAAGTATAGCTTAGTGCAGTATCTTTTTTTTTTTTAGATTAAAGAGTATTTCTATTTCAGTAGAAGGTGTTCTCTTTAGAGAAGTGATTATGACATGACTGTTGTTGCAATGATGGAATTACTGCTGTGGAAATGTGCATTATGCAGAATTTACAAGACAGGTAACAACAGGTAAACAGAGGAAGGCATCAACAGCAAAATGAAAGCAGCCCCACCCCTTTCTTTTACATGTAACTTATTCTGATATTTTTTGTGACTCAAACATTTGTACTGATCTTGGTTCCATGTTTCAGGACGGTTGGGTGGGATTCAAGACAGTACTCCTGAAGAAAAGGCTGACAGCAGCAGACTTCTATAATGGCTACCTGCATCAGACAGCTGAAGGACTGTTTGTCAGTAGAAAAAGAGGAAGTGAAGCACGACAGATAAGAGAGAACTCAACATTGTGATGTGACAAGAAATATTTTCTTCCTCGATGTGAACACTGTAGACATGACATCACCTAATTGAATTTACAATAGTTGATTTGTTACTCTTGTCTGTTTTAAGACATATTTAAGACTTATACAGTGCATTTACTGTATTTATGCTGCATACTTTGAATAAATGAATGTGCTGTTGACTGAAAGATATCAGGAACAATCATGGATCCTAATAATTTCTATTTCCATTTTCCTTAATTTCCTTGATGTGAGTTTTAAGTCTAATGTGAGATTTCATCATTTAATTTTAAGTGTCTGATTTAAAAAGCGCCTGTCATAAGGGCACGTGTTGACCCACAGTAACATGCTGTATTTTCAATGATGAAATTATCAAAACAGTGGCCAAGAAACCTAGTTCTACTCACGTCACTGCAAGGCTATACACAAAATACGACTTACAGCTTAGTAGCACATTAGCAGACAGTGTTGTAATAGTTGCTGGGTCCTTGTCAACTACAATGACTGATCCAGCAGATTTTTTTCAAGTTAATTTGCAGGTGTTGTGTCTTTACATATGACACCACTAACCCCGTGAAATAAAACATCCTGATGTGTGTGGACGATAGCACATATGGAAAAAATATTTTACCAGAGAAATATAAAAAAGTGTTGATAGGGGCAAAAATCAATTTTTACATGATATGTAAAGATGATGATTTTATACATTACAGGTAAAGATGAAACACACACATGAAAACATAAACATGGGAATTGGATGTGTTATATGATGTGAACCTATAACCAGTTTCTGAGTTGTGCTCCATGCCCACTAAAGAGGCAAGGCTAAAGGGCTAGATAATTTTTTGACACAATAGAGATGGTAATGTGAGGTTGGTCAATCGATCAGTTGGTTTCTACCGCTTTGGTCTACACGTCAATATCTCAACAACTATTCTACTGTACTTTTTGTTTAGTGCAAATGGTAGCATGCTACTACAATTAAGTTAGCCAATGAGCTTTCTACAGAGGAAGCGGGTCCTCGTCCATTGAGCCATCATGTTTCTACAGTAGCCCAGTATCAGTGATGGAATGTAACTAGTAGATTTACTCAAGTACTGTACTTAAGTCGAATTTTGAGGTACTTGTACTTGACTTGAAGTATTTCTATTGTCTCTGACTTTATACTTTTACTCCACTACTAGTCATAGTTCAGATAGCGTGCTGCATCAGGGCGCAATGAATGCATTTTTAATCAGATAATCAGAAAAATGCCGAATATTAGATCTGATAGTTGGCCAGGCCCATAATTGGTAAGTTGGTTGCAGTCTGCAACCTTGCTGATAGAAGCCACTAAATTCTACACACTGGTCCTTTAACATCAGTGTTTCTCAATAGCAGCCCACATACTTCTCACCCTTTCGCTTTGTAAAACAGGTGTCAGCTTACTTGTGTTAAGTGCACTGTGGCTGCTGATCATTAATAAGGCCACATGGTTTTTTGCTATGGCCAATGGCAGGTTATCATCCAACAGATCTTTCATTTGCAATGATTTTGCTCCCCTTGACTTTTAATATCAGAGAGACAACATGCTACTTGTTGAATGTTGACCTCTTATAGTCTCTTTATGCTACTTATAAAAAAATTATATAGAAATGGATGATTAAAAAAAAATCGGTATTAATGGTGTTCTGTGTGGTTTTAATTACCAGCTGACAATTTTATTTAAGCATTGTTATACATCTCAGACTTTTATTCTCAAGTTCAATAGATGTGTTTTTTAATTTACTTTCAGTGTTGCTTTTCCTTTTTAATTTAAGTAAAGATGACTTTTTAAAATTAAAGTTATATTTACTGTGATTGTTGTGTTTTTGATAATTTCATTTTTTAAAGTCTCTTGCACAGTACACACTCTGATCACCATTCTTTTGACAAAATGTAAGGGATCTTGTGGCACATGTGTTGTTCTTCTGTTAAATCAGTTGACATGTCAACTTCATGAAGACTCTAATAAGCTAGAGATATACTTTTGAATCATTGTATTCCTCACCTGATGTTTTACTGTGGGGAAACTTTTGTTGAAAATAATTTAGTTTGATAGTATTGAATGTATCTTGTGGCTCTGAAGTTATATATTTAAAAGATTGGAATTTATTAACTGGTGCATCTTGTAAGAAATTAGCAAATTACTGTCCAAGATAGGGTGCCTTTATATGGACCGTACCACGTTACACTCAACCCAGGGAGCTTTAACGTGCACTTTGCATCCCATCTCGAAGAGCAGCAAATACCAAAGATCGCTCATTTGGAAAAGTTTTTTTTCCGTTGGAAGATTACACCCTCCATATAGCCATTTAAATCTATTCTGAAGCAAATATCACATTTAACGCTGGCTCATACCAGCACCCCCAGCCCCCCACCCCCTTGCAGCTGTCGAGTGGTAACGGTTCAGCAGGAGACTGCCATTTTACACAGTGACTGCTAGCTTAATGTCTAAAGTGACAGATCACAACTAATTCACCTATGTAGTCGTCAGCTTGTTTCCAACAGTACAGTATAAATAACGTCATCTTGTAAGCAAACGTCCAGAACGACATTTTGTTTTAAGCACAAGTCAAATTAACAGTGGCGTAAAAAACACGGGTAAGTTGGTCATTTTAAGTTAACGAAATGCTATTCTAGCTAGCTATCGTTACCAAAACATACCCACAGTGCTGTAGCTTTGTCAATAATTGTTGGTTTGATTATGCAGCTTGCACGAGCGGTTGTCAAGGCTTGAAGTGGAATCTGCTTTCATCTGCTGGACGGCAGCTTGACAGTACGACTCGTGTTGACAGTAATGTGTTGATAAAACTAGGTTATGACAGAGTTGGTTTGGTTTGCATAACTAAGCTATGATGTATGTCTCGGGTAACTTACCGTTAACGTGTTAAGTTAGCGTTATGGTGCTTTGCTACGCTTTTTAAAAGGACTTGTGGTTAATGCTATAACGTTATACATCTGAAAATAGGGTATGCACGTGATGTCACCGAACGCGGAAGTCGCTACATTTACTCCTCCCACTGTCATCTCAGACTCGCATGAAGGAACCTTGCTGAAAAGGTAACTAGACTAGGTCAAAACATAGTATGTATCTCGTCAGTGTGCGAAATTGTGTATCGGGGTAGTCAGTGGTAATGTCAGTATAATATATGAATATGAATTTCTGGATATTGAATGAATGCTCATCTGCAGTTTCTTGTAGGTCCCAGTAGGGATGCATGATATGGGTTTTTGTCAGCCAATTACCACCTGCCCCTTGCAACCTGTAACCGATAAAAAAAAATAAAAAAAAATCTTTTGTTTACTTTTTGTATTTATAAAGTTCCAAACGCTTGGTGTATGTGCAACTGAGGGCAAAAAAGGTGTAAGATGTAGTGATTTGATATTCAAAGCTCAACAGTTCTGACTTTTCAAATGCTATTCTTTTAACACATTGAAAAACGTCAACTTTCTTTGGCATATTGCCCTTTCAAAATAAAGGCTTTGACATAATCTGTCAAATGAGACCTGTCAATTGTATTAAATACGCAACACAAAAATAGAGGCATGCAGGCATTGAGACTGTATCATTTGTAACTTGTAGTTTTGCTTGCGACTGGTTTGTATAACAAACAGCCAACAGCGGTTGTCAAGTAGGCGGCTCAGGGGGCAATGATCATCATGGGCATTGACAAGAGTTCAGGAATGCCAGGAAACTTGAAACTTTAATACGTTCAAGATTTATTTCTCCCCTTCAAGAAATTATTAAAGCACATTACCTGATGTACTTAATAAACACATGTATTGATGAATCTGAAAGAAAACAAGGAGTAGAAATCAACGTCAAATTCAAATAAATCTTCTCTCTAAAGTAATGGTAAATAAATTAAACTTAGTAACTTTTACCTTACCAAGACTGCCGCCCCATGTGATGGTGAACACAGACTGAATGAACAGGTGTGCAAGAGGGGTGACTCAGGTGAACTTAAGCAAGTAAACAAGGTGTGACAATAGAACCAATGAGTGATGAGAAAATGAAAGGAAAGGAAGTGAGGTAAAGTAAGAGGTAGGTTAGGAGCGTGTGTGAGAAACGCAAGAAAAAAAGAGCCTTCACTAAAGCGGTTGCATGAATACAGGGGAGTAGTTTTCCCCGTCAACACTCCAACATTTGGGCTGTAGCAGTCCCTGCTGAAAGACCTGCTGCTGCTCTCCTTGGGTAACACTCTTCCTTTGGAGACACTCTTTGCTGCCAGAGGCTACAGAGAGCAGACAGGCTTGGTGTCCTAAGTTTGGGCTGCCCCTCCAAGAGCAGCCCATTGGCAAAACCCACTTTGCCAGAACCAAGTAATAATTAATAATCTCGATAATTATCGTGCATCCCAAGGTCCCTGAAATAGTTGTTGTTAAAGTGTGCTGAAGAAGCAGATCTCGAGACATGGTCAATCTATGTAAATTGTTATCTGTGAATAATATGTTACCTGACATGCACAGATATGAAAACTGCATGGGATCATTTCTAATTATCAAATTCCCAGTGAAGTTTATTATTTCAGTCATTTGCCTCCATTACTTATCTTTGTTACAAGGGGTAACAAGCGTGATAACGATATTGGTATAGTGGTAATATCTTCATCGGCACCAAATGCCAAAATCTCGTCTGCTTTCTCTCCTCCTCTGCTCTATGCTGGACTGCACAGTGAATTACCAGATGTTGATTTGTATATAAAAAAAGAAGTTACTCCCCCTGAAGAGAATGTGATCCTGTGTGATGTGTTACTTTATTAACATTGAACCTGAGGTTATATATTTTTCATAACAATGCTTGACAGGTTAGTTATTTCTAGTCTAATAATGCCTATATAATAATTACACAAGGCTACAAGTTTGTCAGCACTGGTGGTAGGATATAAAGGTTATTGTCTGTCATTACACCTCAGTCTCCTCAGATATCATTAAAGTGACGCGAACAACGCGATACTAAAACGTGACAAGGTGAAAAGCTGTCTCGCGATATGAGTACATAACAGACGAAGAGCAGCATGAACAGAGTCTGACGTTAAAGTCGAAATTAACATAGAAGATGTCCCTGCCACTTGTAAATCATTTGTGTGGCAGCATTTTGGGTACTCTGTGGAAACATTTAACGATGACAGAGTGACAGACAAGACACGAACAGTATGTACGGAACTCGAACCCAGGGCTGCTGCACATCTACTGTCTGTACATGGCACGCCCGCTCAACCAACTGAGCTAATGGGCGCACCGTCGCGCGCGCATTTCATTCGCACAGTGGTCCCGAAACTTTTCAGTGATAGCATACCTTTCCATCTCTGCTACCTTTGTTCCAAGTGAACTTGGCTTTTCATCTGCAGGAGACATAGTTAGTGGCCAAAGGTCTCAACTGCTGCCAGAAAACGTAGATATGCCTATATTCTTGAAAAAGAACATGGCCATAACTTGCTCTCAGCTCTGCATCATGCTTGAATAAATATTTGGTCAGTCTCTGTTTGCACTTCAAGTATTGAGAGAGTACTACTGTGATTATGGTTTGCACTTGTTGTTTGCACTTAAAACATATGACTAAGAAAAAAATTGTAGTATTAGTATTTTTGGTTCTTATACTTTTTTTTTGTTTTTATTTGTTCAATTAGGTCACAAACAGCTTCACTTACAAGTAAGAAGCGCACACATAGTTCATGCACAGGAAGAAGGTCTCAAGAGACTCATGAGAAATCATACAGAAGAGAAGCCAGTCAGTTGAGTTTGTGGCTAAACCTTTTACAGTGCTTATATATTGTTCATGTTTCTTACTGCATATGATAATTCATACTGAAGTGACCTTCATTACAAGATGGTTCCTAGTTAAAACATTTCATAATGGACCTGCAATGTCTTGCATTTTGTAACTTCTGATTGAATAACATTTAAGACGTTTTCTTAAAAATAGTGTTAAAATCTTGTCTCATCTCGTTCTCTTGAACCCAGTATCGTGTATTGTTTTGTCTCATGAGCTGAGTGTATTGTGACACCCCTAGTATTCTACTTTTTCACTCTGAAACCTCTGCAGGTCATGTCAGTTTCAGTGTAAATTAGACCAGTTGCAGAAGTCAGATATAAGCAGCTTTAAGCCTAAACATATAATCCTGTGACAGACTTCATTAACCATGGCAACAAATGTGTGAATTTTTCTATATGAAAAAATACACCGATACTGAGAAGGAGCACTACTGCGCGTCCCTCTGTGTGTGTGTGATTCTCAGTCTGTGGATCGAGCAGGACAGGTCACATAAAGTATCATCTTGACCAATAACAGGTGGGATAAGAGGGGAGAAATATGCTTTAATGAGGAAAAAATCTACAACATTATCTGCAGCAATCCTCCAGCAGCAGAAGCGTTCTGTGTATCTGTACATTAACATGTGCATTTGTGCATAAGGAACAGCTGATAAACTTTATTGATTGTTTAAATAACTGACTCGCTGACAGGATCGGTTAGCATTTCATGTTAATGTTAATTTATGTTCTGTGTTCTTCTACCCATCGCGAGGTCACACACGGTCCAGATTTATACAGTAGAATAGTTTGGAGTGAAGTGGCTGTCCTGATAAATCCTGACATCCTGTGTAAAAATATTTATTTTAGAGAAGCTAAAAGTTTAATTCTGTTTTTTCTGAAGAGTTCCTCTCCAGCTTTTAGATTTGTTGATTAAATGTGCTACGATATTTGTAACAGTGACATTGCTGCGTTCATAGAAAGGTTTAAAATAACTGAAAGCAGCCTTCAAGTCATAAAATCAAAGCTTATTCACAGTCTGAAGCCAAATGAGTAGGCTCATCTTACTGTCTGAATAATGCACTCTTTAAATAGCAGGAAACAGACTGTGCTTTTGAGGCCAGCTTTTTGTTGGTCTATGTAGTTTTCTGCTGCTTCAGGATGGCAATCCGCCATCAGTGCACCTGACCACACCTCATTTAAAGACCCATTAGGCCAGGGGTGCACAGGTGGGGGCAAGTACATTCGCTATTTACACAGCGTGGGCACTGGGCATGAAAATGACAACTGCGTTGGTCCGAAACTAACAATTACACTTGTGCTGTGTGCCGCCTTTTGCCAATCATAAGACAGAGCTCTTTGTATTTTAGAAAGTTGGTTGGACAAAAGAAGCACTTTCAAGATGTTATTGTGGGCTCTGGGAAGTTATAATGAGCCTTTTTCACTGATTTTGACACAATGTGCTCAGCAGTGGCAGAGTGGCGCTGTCCGTATTTTCGGCTGGTTGACTCGGCAGGAAGTGGATGTATGTAGTCTACGCTATGTTAGTATGACTGCTTCAGCTGATATTTAACTTTAACAGCTATTTTGTGAACTAAGTTAAATGGACTAAAGATGTGGAACATTAAGTTACTGTTTGGACTTGCATTAGCCTACAAGTGAAACATACAGTCTGAGGTATAAGTTTATGGCCAGCTTGAAGGCAGTGTGAAGAACGCTGTGAATAAGCTGTGGCAGAGTGTCATTTTTAACCAGTGGTGCATGTATACGGCATATAACGACTTATTTTTCAGTCAGCATTGCGTATACCCACTTCTAAATCCCCTCTGGTGTGCAGCTTTGATACATTGTTTGAGGGAACTATAGGTAACTGCAAACATGTGGATGCAACTGTCACTAATTCTAATGTAGCTCAGGGATTTAAGCTGTTATTTTTCTAATTTTGACAGTGTAACCCGTGACAACACATTAGTTAAGGTTGTAAGGAATATAGCTGTTGGTAGCTGTTTAATTTTGTTAAATTACGTCAAATTGTAAATGTTATGGGTTATTGTTCTTCAGATGATGGGGCAGTGGCCACTTGTTGCAATAGCAACGGTAAACAACACATAACGTTTTGGGGTGATGGAATGTGAAAACTGTAGCGTGCAGAATCAGGCTATACAATACTGTGATTGTTGCCATATATAATTGTCAATTTCTTCCATTTTTATTTTTTTCGTATCATTATTATAGTAACTAACTGATGAAAAAGAGGTAATTTGACTATGTATAAGTAGGCCCTACATGTTTTGTAAATGCAATTTAATGGTCATCAATGGATATTGACCTTGTGGGGGCTGGAAGACCTGTTGGACAGTGGCCCATTAAGTGAACAAAAAGGTCCGCTGTAATGCTAATCAGGTGTTGTACTGTAAGATAAGCAGCAGATATTTGTGAACACACTGTTTAACTAGTAACTGTTAGTAGAGCGTGCGTCCCATATGCAGAGGCTTTGTCCTTGCCGCAGCGGCCCCGGGTTCGAGTCCCGGCCTGGGGCCCTTTGCTGCGTGTCACTCCCCCTCTCTCTCGTCCTGTTTCCTGTCGTATCTTGAGCTGTTCTGTCAATAAAGCCATATAAAAGGCCCAAAAAATACTTAATAGATTTATGAAATAGAACACAAAATGTAAAAACACAAAAAGTCAAAATGAGTTATTACAGGTAAAAAGGAATACAAGTGATAAAAAGGGCAAAGTCACAGAAATCACAAAAAGAAATGATTAAATGAAAAAAAAATGCAATAAAAATAGATAATTTAAAAAAGTCAATGCAGAAATAAGGATAAAAGAATAAAAAGCAATACAGGACGATTAGAAGGTGACATCACATCAAGGAATTAAAAATAGATAAATAGATTATGTGCAGTAAAAGGAATATGGGACAATACATCGATAATAAGAAAATAAAGCACATCACAAAGGAGGAATTAAAACAGATACAGATCTCGTGTACACGATTACACGATTATTGTTTATTTCAAACTGAACTCTCAATGCCATTGCGACAGCATGTTGTCATTTCATATTTTCCCCGTTTCATCTGGTATAAAAAGACATCTGTGTTTTTTTTTTCCTTGTAAAAACAACCCACTCATCGCATACAGAAGGCTATATGCGAACTGCGCACATTTATCTTTAAAAAAAGAGCCTGAGTCAGAGCGGGAAAAAGTGTCAGTAAGTTAACACAAAGTTTTATTCAGCCATTGATTAATTTTTTACCGCTTTTATTTATTTATTTGCACATTGATTTTGAGCCTTGTTCATTGTCCGTTGCTATTTGCATGTGACATAAGATGAAAATAGCCAAACTGTAAGTGTTTCACAGTAATTGTTCTGTCTGGAGATGATGGGCGAGCTCTCACAGGGACCTGTGTGTGCACGCTGGGCTCAACAGCAGCTACAGTTCTGGTGGTTGCACTGTTAAGCTTTATTAGGCTACATTATAATTGCTTATTCGTTATTAGTGAGGATAATTGTAGATATTGCTTACTACACCAAGGTCAAGGTACCTACCAAGGTAGTTTGTAGGCTGACAAAAAATGTAGATTTGTCCAGTGGCAGCTTGGCATGAAGACACACGCTATGATACGGACTGAGTCAGTGAGGAAAAAAACAGCGTGTCTGCTTCCAGTGGGAGGAGAGGGAAGCTCAGGGCCCTGATGTTTTCACTGTAGTCCTGACTGCTCACATTTGCCACCTTGTGGTTGTTGTTGAGCACTGCAGCTAATGCAAAAGTCCCCACTCCTTTTCTTTCTTTTCACCTTTAACGCCGCGGTAATGGCGTGCTCCGAGGGACATCTGTAGCTCGGGTTACTGATTCATGTGTTGATTGTCTCTGCTAAACGTGTAAATATGTTTTGTGTGTATTTTTTTACTGTTGCTATGTTTTTAATTGTAATTGTTTTTTGTGTTTCTGGTTCTCAGTGTGCTGTGTCTCTTGTGTTTGTGTATGGCAGTAGAAGCAGTAGTAGTGCAAGGCCCTGGATGGATAGCCTGGACCCTGAAACCCTGTATGTGTCTCCGGAGCAGACTGGGCAGGCCACACTCCCTCTCCCTAACTTGGAAGTCTCCAACTTGGCACTAGGGGGGTAAGGAGCATTCAGCCTACTCTATCCTGTTCTCTGATGCCTGGGAAACTATAGAAAATCTGTTAGCACCTAGTAACCCATTGCACACCTTGCAGCCATGTATCATGCTAACACAATTTATTAATCAGTCTTTACATAAACTTTAAATAAAAGAGGGTATACCTACAATACAGGGGCTTTAACCTTGGCAGAAAGTAAAAATGTACGTGCACTGACCCTATTATCATTATTACACTACAATGATTAATACAGTTTACCAAATGTCATTCTGATTCATCATAGTCATAGCTCTCTCAGATCAGAACACAAAACATTGTGCATACACGACATCCATAAACCAACTTTGAAATTATCTAAGACAAAGAAGATTGTCTTAAGCAATGCGGCTGCTACACATCCATGGTTATATATGAATGGAGACTGCTACAAGGTTACAAGGTCAGTTTATTAAACACATGGGTTTAAAAAACTAAATTATGTTAAAGTCCTGTGTGCTACATTTATTTTAGAAAAATTAAAAGTGTTGATGATGAATTGAGGAATCTGAGGAATGAAGCTGCTCTGTAGTCTAGTGGTATGGCAGCGGGTACTTCTGTATCTTTTTCGCGATGGCAGCAGGGTTAACAGACTGTGGCTGGGTTGTCCTTCGGGTTCTGTAAGGAAATCTCAAGAAATTCTAATCCTAACCCTAACCCAAGTAATTCCAAGGAACCTAAAACTGTTCACCCGCTCTACCTCGGCTCCGCTGATGTAGGCAGGGGGGTGTGTCTTTGACCCCTTCTTTTCTGAAATCAACAATCAGTAACTCACATCATTGTTTATAATGCAGCCAGTGGTGGTGGTGTCACCTGCCTTCCCTGACAATTCAGTTCTCCTAATGTCTGGGAGTGCAGTAATGGGTCTACAGAGTAAACAGGAGGGGGCTGAGCACACAGCCCTGGGGGACTCCATTGTTGAGCACTAACGAATAGGAGATGCGACTGCCAGTCAGCACTCTCTGGGGTCTGTTTCTGAGGAAGTCCAATATCCTGTTGCAGAGTGTTGTACTCAGTGTTTAGATTTCTAGTCAGCTTCATGGGTCAGACTGTGTTGAATGCTGAGCTGAAGTCAACAATCAGCATTCTGATGAAGCTGTTCTTATTCTCCAGGTGCATTAGGACTGAATGAAGTGCAATAGCTATCAGCTATTTTGATGTGCTGGAGAGCCAGTTTCTCAAAACAGTCTTCAGGATGGGGATGAGAGTCACATGGCAGTCTAGGTATACTATCTGGACCAGAAGCCTTATTTAAAAATAACATTTCATCTTATTTCAAGAGAGTTGATTGGCAGTGCAAGATAAAATTTGACTAATGATGCACAGGTTCTTTCCTTCTGAACTTCCCATTGCATGCATAACCTTACATTTTAACTGTTTTTTTGGGGGACAAATGAGCTATTGTGGCTCATTGGACTTTTTTGGCAGTGGATTTGGATTTGGATTGCAGAGATATGTGAAGTCTGCAAACATATATATTTCTGTCTACGTTAGATAAGATATAAAGATATATATATTTGATTAATTCTATAGTTTTTATTAGGGCTGTCAAGCGATTAAAAAAATGTATCTGATTAAATACAAGGTTTGTGATTATTAATCAAAATTAATTGCACATACCACTATTTACCGTAAGCATTTAAAAATATTTCATTTATTTATTTATTTTTATGTATTTCGTTTTTTGA
Source organism: Lagodon rhomboides (assembly GCA_039737535.1). Classification (NCBI taxonomy): domain Eukaryota; kingdom Metazoa; phylum Chordata; class Actinopteri; order Spariformes; family Sparidae; genus Lagodon; species Lagodon rhomboides. The sequence goes on from CM077784.1 coordinate 12,968,322, forward strand.
TTTATCTTACACAAAACTGTCCTTATCAAGAGATCTTGGTCCTGGTGTTTGGTCTGCCCCTCTATTAACAGCTTTCAAGGTTGTTATTTTATTAGTGTTGTTATTTCAACGACTTGTGTGTTTAATTAGAAATATGCTTTACTTAGATGATCTGTGTGCATGTTGCACAATAAATAGGTGCCAATCTGTTGAACAAAACAAATTTGATACAAAACCAATCACAGTCATGAAATAGAAAACAATATGCAGCATTTGCAGCAGGGGTTATGTTGTGAAATCTAGCCAACTACCTGAAGGCAGGTTGACAGATACTACAGTGTTATGTTACATAGTGTACATCCCTGGAGTGTATCTTGTTTAATAGGTGTGCGTGTGTATGTGCATGTGAGTTAGTGTGTGTATTGTGGGGTGCACAAAGACTAAAGCCAGTGTCATTTGACATTGGCTCCCTTCTGTTTTTACACACACACATCGCACACAAATGAGTGCGGCCTGTTGGACAACAGGGTAAACACAGCCCCCCTCAGGCCGGAACCTAATTGTTAGCCCCTGGTGTGGCTAGTCCGGGGATTAGCTACTGGCTGGGGAGTACTATTCACTCCCTCTTTCATTCCCTCTGCCCACTGGGCCTTATCACCATCAATCTGACACCCTGTTTATCTGACGCTGCAGCCAGATCTGCTGGCCTAGGAGAAATGTTCACAAAAGGCTGTGGATCATCAGCACTTTGATTGTGGGACCCCAAATTGCCATTACTCTCTCTGGCCCCAGTGATCCCAGCAGCCCTCTGTTTCCATGATCTCCATGCAGTGGTTAGTTCCAGTCCCAGAACCTGGAAAGCCAACCTGAAGGCTTGTCACTTTGTGTCTGTCATTTGTACTCTTCTTCCACCCGAAAAAGGGTGATTCCTCAGCCAGATTTTGCTTGCCGTCTTTGGTGTTCCAGTGGACAGGATCTCCATGTGGATTGGTTTGTTTCGGCACACTGTTTTTTTCTACCCTTTGTGCACTGTTGGCTGCATTATTATAACCTTCACCAGGGACCTACCAACAAGTGTACGATCTGGAGTTTACCACTACCCTCTGATTACTACGTCAATTTAGCTTCACCGTCTTAAAGAAGAAGAAAGAAAAAGAAGCATTTTGCCACCATGGCTTCTTTTAAACTGGATTTTCTCCCTGAGATGATGGTGGACCATTGCTCTTTAAATTCTAGTCCTGTGTAAGTAACTCCCTCTGACCAGCTGTGTAAGTAGGCTATTATATGTTTTCTAGAGTTGTCCTGTGTCTCTGGAAATCAGCTACAAAGAACTGGTCTGGTTTGATTCAGTGTAATGAATCATGAGCAGCTGTGATGTAGTGTGCCAGGGGATAACTGACCTAATGAGAAGTGACCCTTTTGTCATTATTTGTTTTCCCTTTGCAGTTTTGTCATGCTCAAAGGTTCCTGATGTTTATCTGTGTTGTTCACTTAAACCTGATTGTGTTTGTTAGTCGCTTTTTTTTTTTGGAATTTTTTTTTTGGAATTTTTTTTTTG